>JAAVTJ010000068.1:0-287034 GCA_011947355.1 Phytophthora boehmeriae
CGAAGGCTTAGGTTTGTTCCTCGAGCTGATTATTGCACTTCGAGAAGTGCATTTTGCCATGAAGTCAATGATGAGGCGTTCCGTTTAACGGAACCGGTTGAAGACGTTGAACCAGAGCCTGTCAACGAAAGTACCGGTAGTAGTGGTGACATGGTTGCCAGTATCACGGACGCCGATATTGCTGCTGCTGTGGGCGCAGCACCATCCAGGGCCGGATCGTTTTTGCCACTACCACTTTTTGCAGAGGCCGAGTTGATAGACGAAGTCGAAGAAGTAAAAGACGAGGACGTTCAAGAGCCCGTGACAACTGTGGAGGATGAGGAAGAAGCTATCCAGGTACCCTCAGCTGCATTTCCGCATCGCATCAAGGGCATTAAACCATGGCAGTACGTGTTCGGCGTAAGCCTGGCATCTCTCGCCAAGAACCCATACCACAGCCGATTTGCACTCATTGACCCACTGCTGGCCGTGCCGAACATAGTGGCGGACTGTATTGAGATTTTGCGGCAAAATCCGGATACTCCACGTCTGTTCCGAGCGACAGTCTTAAGTATTCGACTAAACCAGCTTAGAGAGATTGTTGAAACGGAGGGATCGGTGCCAAAAGACCTGGACCCACAGTGTGCTGGAGCACTACTATTGGATTTTCTTAAAAACTTGCCGGACTCGTTATTGACAGACGATAAATACGACGCATTCGTGGCAGCCGGTCAATTGCGTGATGAAGATGCTAGTGTCCGCAACATCATTTGCCTGGTGAACGACATGCCCGTGCATTGTCAGATTGTATTGAAAAGATGATGAATTTGATTCACTTCTTACAGCAACCAGAGCACGCTGAGCACAATGGTGTGGACATTCTCACAGTTTCTACAGTTCTAGCCCCAGTAATTGCTTTCAAGAAGGAGACAGCCAATGGGCTACTTCCTGACCGTCAAAGAAGCCGAACACACTCTCAGTATCAGGATGTTCGCTACGCAGCAGTTGGGGCCCAGGTTGTAGAGAGGATGATCGAGCACTATGGAACTATTTTCCATGACTTGCGCGTGCAGGTCACTGATGCTCTGGAGCGGTTAGAAGCAAAGAAAGAAGCGCTGCGTATGGTATCTCACCAGCTAAAGCTGCAGCCACAGATGAGTTACTTATCAGACAGACAGCAGATAAACGAGATCACTCGACTATTTCGCGAGAATCTAGAGTTGAGCAACAACCCCTCTCCAGTTTCGGCAAACGACCTTGGTACAGCGAAGCTTGCAAAGAGGAGTCTGCAGCAGATATTCAGAGCGGGTCTAATACAAATGGCATTGAGAAACTGGAGCTTAATCTACGAGAGGCAACAGTTGCGACGCCGGCGGGGACACCAACCAGTGCAAGCAGTAGTAGCACTTCTTCGCCAGTATCCAATGAGCTTAGTGAACCGGAAGTTGTGAAAATCTGGGAGCAATTCGGATTTAATAAGCCAACGGTGTTAGGCAATTTCGAGAAGGGTGGAGAGCTGATGCTGCGAGCCATCGCATACTGGCTGAAAAATGACCCAGCTGCGTTGCCACTACTGAAGATGCGCGCTTTGCCGTCCGAACTGCCCTCATACGATGCAGGACTGGTGGCATCATCCATTTGCGAATCATTGGTGAAACTGTTATCACTACTGTACGTGGCTTGAGTGTGGGCATCAGTGCTGAGGGTAGATATGCATGTGTTGTCTAACTCTGTATTGCTTTGATCTCAGTCTAACGCCAAAATACCCGGAGATTGACATCGTAGCGATGTCGTTGGAGCCATTCTGGGAGCTATTCGACGAGGAAGCATACTTTAATAAGCTTTTCATGTTCGTGTTTCAGGTATTCAACCAACTTTGGTGTGAGTTGGACCCAAAGGCTGCATCGTTCACACGCGTGATCAATGAGACCGAAGTGATTATGGGTGACCTGTTAAAGAAAGCCCCAGTTACTGTGGCCGACATGCGAACAGAATGGGTGAGCATTATGGCTCGACGTCTCGAAGAAGAAGCTGAGCAACCGACAGAGGACGAAGTCGCTCAGGTCGAAGATCTCAGTGACCCAGCATTGCTTTCCCCGCCCTCGCGTCACTCCAAGAAGAAGCCGGCATTCGATCTTAATCCGGATGATTACAAGTCGAAGCTGTTTGATGGGTCCAGTATATTGAGTTTGGAGCACATCGCGTACATCGATCACGCTTTGCCGATCACGAGTCAATTGTGTCGGTGGTTCCGAATCTACAGCATGGAGGCAAACGGGTCATCGTTGGAGACGCTACTCATACTTGCAAAGAAACAGATGCCAACACTTTTGGTGGTCAAAGATTCTGGGGAAATGTGTTTGGGGGTTTGCGTCGGACGAGTGGCATCACGCGTTTCACTACTACGGCACCGGCGAGTCATTCTTGTTTACGTTTGCTAGCCCAAATGCGGCGGGTGGGTTCGTCAAGTACCAATGGAGCCGCAAGAACAGCTACTTTATGCTGTGCTCGGAGGAGTCACTGATCATGGGGGTGGCGGTAACTTCGGCTTGTTCCTGGTGAGTGTGCCCGCTAGTACTGACAAGTGATGCCCTACTTTTTTCTCTAACTTCGTGTCTTTGATTCACCAGGATAGCGATCTGTCTTCCGGGAGTAGTGGGGCATGTGAAACATTTAATTCGCCTCCACTGACCACATCGCAGGAGTTCACCTGCATCCATGTTGAATTATGGGGTTTCACGTCGGGAGACAAGCCTGTTGAGATAGGTGAACGACACAGGAAAAGTGTATTGGACTAGAATGACTACGTGCTGCCCGAAAACTTCGAATAATGACAACTTATTTACTCAGAACATAGGATTGGGAGTGGTCATACCGCCGTGCTATCTACAGCTAGCAATGCCATTTCGGCACTGAAAAAAGTGTGGGGGTTCTGGTGGGACGTAGTGAAAATTCGTTGGCGTGGTTGACAACACATCGCCGACTCACTGCAATCCGGAGGTGCCATCAGTGTCTGGTAGCAGTTGACTATCAAGTTCAGCCTCAAATCTCCGAAATGGGCCTTCGACAATCTCTCGCTGCAGAGATAAATAGAAAGCAGTTATCGTTACAGACGATATCAAATGACAACAACAAGTCATTCAAACAAACCTCTTCGGCAGTGGGCGTGGCACTCGCTTGCAATTGAGGTTGCAATTGCTCCAACTCTTGCTCAAACAGCTCTGTGAATCGCTGCAAAAGTCTCTGCAGAAAAGACTTGAGCGCAGCACCAGCCGCATCTGAAGTTCGGTCATGGAACAATACTGCCTGAACCGTGTCGTTCTGAAGAGCGATCATGACAAGTCCTCCAGAAGAGTACTACGCCATCATTATATTAATAAAAACACAACACAATCTCATCAGTACCAAAGAAAAATACACAAAGGTTATTAAACCACCTACAGGCGTTGGACTGCTGCCGGCTCGGTCTTTCTTGTCTGTTCGACTGGGATCGAAGTGCACTTGCACCACCTCTGTTCGATATAACATCGTTGATAATTACAATACCATTAGTGATTTGTTACATATCGTTCACAATTCTCGCAGTTTTGTTCGTACCTCCGCCGTCAATCTCGCGCGCGAACTGCGTGAAGGACATCACCAACGCGTCCACGCCTTCTTCATGCGCGTTCGGGTTCCACTTCCACTGGTGCGTGAAGAGACAGACCCCAGACTGCTGGTGCAGCACCTTCACCATACACAACTCCCTAGCAGTGCGTTCATGTTCAAAACCAACAAAGTGCAGTTTTAAACTGATAACAAGCAGCCTTCTGATTGGTTCGAGTAAATTCCAAACGGTTCGAAACTCATTCTTAACGAGTTTAAGACGAACATGAGCGGCATGAAAGCGACGTACCGCTTCCACGGCGACGTGGTGCACTCGTTCGAGAGCTTCCCCAGCGCAGAAGAAGCGTCCAATGAGTACGCTCCGCCGGCAGGAGAGGAGAAGCTGAACCACTCGTACTCAAGCCACATGGACGGCGGTGTTCCCATGCCTACACTCAAAACGACAGGCCCCTACGCGGCTTTGGTCACAGCGATCAAGGTGCGTTCGATACTGTTCGATACCGTTCAAAACTGTTCAATAAAGAGCGCTAATCGTACGTATGTTATATGACTGTAGCGCGCTAAGGAAGACAGTGAAAACTTCCTGAAAGACCGCGTGGAGGGCCCCGTGCCAGCTAAAATCTACAACCAGTAATGACCACTTTGCTCCCATACAAGCATGCGTAATATTTGATCAGTTTCTAAAGCGTAGGTCTTTCACAAGGCGACCAGAATTGTAAGCACAACTACAGGAATGCTGAAACATGAGGCACAATCAGACCTGAGTGCAAGCGTGGCTGCCCATGTACAAAAGGCCACGCTTGGATAAGAGGACGTTGCTACGGTTGGACTGCAACTTCGGCTTCACCTTCGCTCGCGTCGCTTTCGGTCCACGCAGGGAGCGGCATGTGCTCCAGCATGCGATAGGAGCGGTCCATGGCGCGCTGCCGCTTCTTGTAGTGACGGCGCTTGACCCGCCCCTTTGACTTGGAAGCGTGGAAAATCTGCTTGAGGCTTGGGGCTTGGGACGCCGAGTGTGTGCGTAGCTGCCGGCCAGCCTGAGTGCATTCACGGACACGACTGCTGCTTCTGGTACCTCTACTTGCAGCCACACCCGAGGCAGACTCCTCCGAGCCCTTTTGAAGGTGCTTCGGGTTCGTGCATTCCGAGCAAAACCATGGGGTATCATCACGAGGCACCATGGCGAGACTTGTGCAGCACAGGTGAAAAGCTGCAGGACATCCATCGCAACAGATCAATTCACCCGGTTGACCGCAACGATAGCACGTGTCTTCGTTCAAGTCGTTCTGCAAATGCACACACAGTATCGCGTTAGTAGCTCGCACATATACAAGATTCTAACCCAACTGGCAGCATACCAAGTCAGTGTTGACGAAGATTTGCCCATCCTTCACATGATCGATGAAGCGGTTAATGCGGTCTGGATCAATTGAGCTGGATGATGGGATGCGCTTGTTCCACTTAGACTTCCCATTAGCAAACGCAATAATGTCCTTAACGCCTCGCGAGCGAGCTTCCGATAGACTCAGACGCTTTCGGATGAGCTTCGTCCCCAAGGGAACCCGCTTTGGCAGAGGAGTGGGTAATGCAAGTGGAAGTATGACCTTTGGTTTCTTGGGTGGACGTCCTGGGCCTCTCTTCTTAACTGGTAGTGGAGCGTAGGGTGGCGGATTCAAGAGGTCTTCAGTCCAATCAGCCTTTCCTCCACAGATATAGCTGTGCAAAGCCCGCATCGCAGGTAGGTGGTCTCCCGCTATGACCTTCTCGTACCAGTTGCTTTTTCGCGACCTCTTTTCAGCGATAAAGGTACTTTGATTTACCTGTGGTGGTGTAAGCGATACGTCCTCTTCGGTCGTTGTCGAGCATTCTGAAGCTGGGCTGCTCGACAATAAGCTGCGGCGGTCTGTGTTACCGTCTATCCTTGTCGGAGGTGCTTGGTCTGCTTTCTCTGATCGTCGTCTGTTGTGGCCGATAAAAAGTCGACGGTTCTTGAATCCAAAGTAATCTAACCAGCTCTCATCCAGCTGAGCGCTTTTTAGGAGTGCCAAAGAGGACAGGTGTACAGGACGCTTAAGCTCGGGAGGTGGTTCGTCCACTGTCTCCACTTTTTTGTCTTTGTAGTGATCGCCACTCGAGGATTAAACGCAGGCAGTTTGGACCGCTTGAGACCGATTTTGCCTGTACATGCAGTGGATCCGCACTTACATTGCACAGCTTCGCCAAAGTGAGAAAAGTTGTAGTCAATAGTAATCTCCTCGCCTGGTACAATGTTGCGGCGAGCAAAGATACCGATGCGCTGCATACCGTCCACATTCCTGTTGCGTATAGATCGTCAGTTCCTTTGTTAAGCTTACTGACGCTCCTCCAAAAACCGTACCACTTCTGCGTAACGCTGTTGGGATCACAACAATGGTTGATAAAACGCGAATCGTTACTACGATACTTTGCGTCAATAACGATATTTTTCTCCAGCTCCATCATGTAAAAGTTAATCTGGTCCAACAAGCCCTCATTGCACAACGTCAGATCTTCACACGCGACAACACTAACAAGGACACGACACCCACCTCGCCATTGTCCCGGGATTTGATCATCCGGCGCTCGCACTCCTCGTCATCAATGACCTCGCCCACGTACTCAACGATGAATTCTCCAGCTTTAATCTCTTCATTCGCAATGAGCCCGAAACCAGGTCCGGGAATGTACTCCACGTGCACCGACTTGAGCTCTCTCCTTTTAATGGCGCGGTTGCTGCACAAACTCGGATCTGGAGCAGAGCACGTTTCATCTGAGCAGCTAATGAAGAGCATCCGGTTGTAGCATCCTTCTCCACAGTACACGGTAGCCTGTTTGTTCTCCAGAGCCTGCTCTCCACTGCTTTCAGCTTCTTTCTTTGCTTTTGCACTAGCCATTTGAGTCGTCCGCTTGGTCGTCGACTTGTGGATCTCCTCGAAGCAGGTGCACTTGTGCACCGGCAAGTCCGCGATGGGCATGGTCGTGGACACGTACACGCAGCGATTAATCTTGCCGAAAGGCGGCGGACGCCTCACCCATTGTCGTTCCTAATGACCGCCGTTTTGAACATGATAAAAAACAGTTAATAACGAACACCTTAGTGTTTTGAATGACAACATTTGTATGCACACCTCCAGAGTCTTAATCTCCGCCTCTTTGAACGGCAACTCAAAGTCCACGACTCGTTGTCCAGTGACTGAGTTACTGTGTCCTTTGCGCTTCGTTATAGGCGGTGGAGGCGGCGGGAGAAGACGCGTGTCGTCCTCCAGAAGCTGCAAGAAGAGCGTCGTCTCTGGCTCAATTACACTCGGTTTGGTTACCACTTCCGACGGAACCTCCGGCTCGGGAGCAGGCTCCCGGATCTTTTGGGTCTCCCACGACCCCGTTTTTTACCGGTTGGGCCGTGTCGCTCGCTGTCGGCTCCAGCTTGCGCTTCGTAGCGACCTCGTTCCGAACCATTTTGTACCGAGCTGAGACCGAGGCGGTTGATTGGCGACTGACAGTGGCGCCAAAATCACCCGCTTAAAATCGCATTTAAACCGGACAAAATCCAAATCCTGTCATGTGGTTGGTTAAAAATCGACATAGTCGCATCTATCCTAGAGCTCCTTTTCCCTGGCGTTGACCTCGTCAAGAGCGGACGCCAGCGTCTTCACAGCCTCGTTCTCGGCAAAGTCCACTTGCGCCTTCTTGAGCACACCGCGGATGTACAGCCGGCACGAGTACAGTGCCTTCTTGGTGCCTTCCTCGAGGTAGTCCTGCGTCAATCGTGTCGCTGCAATGCACAGAGCCTCCACCTTGGCCTGCTCACGCTCCCAGCCGGCGACTTGCAGCGCACGACACTGCTTCAAGCGGCAGTCGCGCGCCTTGTCGCTACGACCCTCCACGCCGTCGTTAAAGTGAGCATATACCTGCCACACCTTGGCATCGTTGGTCACAATGGACGTCACTCGTCCGAAAAGCATCGCCAGCTGCTTCTTGAGGTTCGAGTCCGATCGAGGAGGAGTGGCGTCCGTAGCTGCTGCCGTCTCGTCCAGATCCGCCAAATCGTCGTCGTCTTCTTCGACTTGACCAGCTTCATCCTCGTCCTCGCTATCGGCATTCTCTGTCGCACCAGCTTCAGCGTCAGCCTCCTGCTGCATCTTCTTTAGAGACTCTGGGTACACGATGGCCTCAACGAGCCAAGCCAGCATTTCGCTGTCCACGGGTCGCTTGTGCTTGGTCCGCATGTCCAGGAGCTGATGCATGGCGTACATGGCCTCACCATAGCGTTTCGTCTCCATGGCGCACAGCGCATAGTTCTCCCACATCTGCCACATGTGGCGCTTTTGCTTAAGCGCCTCTTGCAGTACTGCGAAGGCCTCCGCAAAGCGCTGGTTGTTCAAGTGGATGGAGCCCAGGTTACCCCAGGCCTCACCATTATCTGGCTCGAGCTGCACGACGCGCGTGAAGGCGCGCATTGCCAGGTCCCAATAGTGGACGCGCATAGATAGCGCACCCAATGTAAACCACGCACCTGTGTGCATGGGGCCAACACGCACAGCCTCCTTGTAGTGGGGGATAGCTGCCTCGGGGTCGCCCTGCTCGAAGTAGTGGCGTCCGAGAGACCGCTTTGCGCGAGCGAACCGCTGCTTTGAAAGTGTCCACGATGTCTCGTAGTGCGCGGGATCCTGCGTGAGATCTCCAAGCGTGACCCACATGAAGGGCGTAGGGGCGATTTCCAGCCGCTCACGCACAAGCTTCTCAGCGCGCATTGGCTTGTCCAGCAGCTGATAGCACTTAACCACGTCGTCCCACATCTCGAGCTCTTCACAGATCTCCACAGCGCTGCCAAGAACGCCCAGCTTAAAGTATCGCTCAGCCAGGTCGCGCTTCAGCGCATACCGCGGGGGAAAGCTAATGAATACACGAATTGCATACGCTCGCGCGCTGGCGCAGAATCTGCAATGGACGCTAACGTGTTCTGGGTAATCGTGAGACGGGTGGTGTGCTGGTCCACGAGAGCTTGCATCTGCAGAACAGCGCGCTCGCGGCGCTTCGAGCTCTCACATTCTAGCCACGCGCGTTCGAGCAACCCTGTGGAGTACACCATCCAGTTGTTGGGGTTTTCCAGCACACGCGAAACGTACGGCATCATCTCTTCCCGAGTAAGACCATCATTTGCGTTGCTGTTCTTCACGTCCAAACACAGTCCGAGCAGCACAATTTGGTCTACTGTCTGAAGGTTGCCTTGCTGCGTCAGCTTGCGGTCCTCAAACGCAATGCTTTCCAGCAAGATGTTGTCCTGGTCCACCTGGTCCAAGTGAACGTTGCGGTAGGTAGCGTCGCCCTCCTGCACCATCCTCTGGATACGCTCTTCCTCCGCCGTCAGGCCATCAGCGGGTGGAGCAGTAGATTCGTCACCACTTTCTCCCTCCACTGTCACTTGCTTGCCACCGAAATCGACGTGTGTCGTCTCAGCCACAGCGGTAGCATACACCGAGTCAGCGCTCTGAGGTTCTTTCTTCGAGGCTGCGAGCAGGACCATCTGAGCCACTGCCTTTTGCTGGAATTTGGTGCGCTTACCCATGAAGCCGCTGAGCTGCACACTCACGCCTGAGATTTCCTTAGCACGAGCAAACGTGCGCTTACCACGCTTGTTCTTGTCAAAGTGGTGCTGTGCAAGTCCCCACTCCACATACGCGCGAGCAAGCAAATGTGCGTATCCTTCTCAGCTGCAAACAGCTCGGTAGTTCTTAGCGTCTGGATGTATGCACGACGTGCTTCAAACCACAGTGTATTGGACGGCTGCTTCGCAAGCAGCAGACGTTCATGGGCCACTGCAGCGCGAGCGTTCCACCACGCAGCTGACTTAATCTGCTCCAGCATCTCACCCAACGCACGGACAGCAGCTCCACCAGCGACAGGTCGCTTTGCAGGACCTTGGAGGACATCATCATCCACTTCATTGTCATTCTGACCGCCCACCAGTTCGTCAGCAGCCACAGACCAATCATTGTACGCCTGGTTCCCCACAAAGTCCAGCAAGCACCGACCCAGCAGCAAGAACTGCGGATACTCACAGATAGAGAACGGGCTCTCGCCGTCCACCTGCAGCGCTACAAGTGCATCACTGTGGGTCTTCTTGTCGTTGCTCGTAGCATCAGCATCTCCAGCCATCACTTGTGTCGCCAGATCCAGCACATCGCGCAGCGTTTCACGCTCAAAAGCTGGTCCTGTGTAGTTGGCCTGCACGTACATATTAAAGAAGGCGATACCCACAAACAGGACTTCGTAGGCAGCTACAAGACGGCTCTCAGCGCCGTCGCAGCGGTCCAATAGGAATCTCTGCAGCGCAGTGGCGACGCTTCCGCACACGTGCGTGTCTTCGTCCTCGCCGTCCTTCTCTTCGGCTCGCAGCTCCACGACAGCCTTCAGCAGCGCTTGAGACCGGGGAAGACGCACAACAGCCGCGTATTCGCCCTCGCAGATGAGCTCTGCCATGGAAAAGACAGCAGAGACGACGTCACTTGAGGCCTGGAAAGCGTCTCGGACGCTGCGGACGCGCTGCGTGTCGCTCTCCAGCACGGCGCGCTCCACGTCGAGCAAGCGCTGCTCAAGCTGCGACTGGGCGGCGTCCTGCGCGTTGTCCATGGCGGAGAGACTCACGCCGCACAGCTCCTGCATCAGATCGTCTGCGTCCGCCATTGCTTCTTGGTGATTGATTGGCGAAGTTGCCTTTGACGAGCTGCTGGAACGTTGTACTTGAGTATTGTATCAGTAAAAATACTAAATCCTGGAATGTTGTACTTGGGAATTGTATTCGGGAAAAGATTATGCAATCAAGGATATGATAGCTTTTGTATGCTTCATGTCATAGTATACTATATGTAGGCTCATAGTGACTCTTTGACTAAAGAGTAGCACGATGGCGGACGCGGAGCAGGACGACCAGTTGACGTCCATGACGCCGGCGCAGAAGAAGCTGTTCGAGCTGCGTATGAAGATGAACGCTGGGCGGAAGGCCAACAAGCAGGTATGCCACCCATATTCACAGCTAGCTACACGACAGTGGGAACAACAGGAATGACTGGGCCTTACACACTGACGGAAACTGCACCTTACGATGCTGCAGGAAGTGGCAGCCGAACACGACCGTATAAAGAACAATGACAAGAAGGCCAGGAAAGAGGAGCAATACAAGAAGCGGGAGGTTAGCAGTGCAGCTTGGCTGTTACGGGCTGTTTTCGTTCTCATACAGTTTGTGTCAATTTCAGGAGAAGAAGGCTATTGCAGCGAGTGGCAAAGCCCATCTCAACGAAACTGGTTGGTGCTTGGCACTCTGTGTTGATTGCTTTCACTAGTAGCACGAGTACTGAGAGATGATGTTGTTTTTTAATGTTGTCAGCTGAAGTAGCGGAATCCAAGGCCAAGAAGGCTGGTAAGAAGGAGAAGCGGAAGGCTGCCTTTGGGTGGGACGTATTCAACCAGGACTCACTCTACAAGGGCTACAAGAAGCGGCTGATGCATTTGCCGACGGCAGGAGAAAACGAGAAGGCTGGTCCTGTCGTCGTTTCAGGAGAGAGTGCTCTTGGCGACGAACTAGCTTACGGCAAGGGCGGCAACCTCGATGAGGTGCGTAGCAGTTGTTGAAGGTGGTTTTAGCGGTCTAGTTTAGCTAACTAGCAAACGTGTATGCTTTGATGCTGCAGGAAAACGTGGAGCGTATGGCACAAGAGCTGGAGGAGCGCATCAAGGCACGCAAGAAATTCAGCCGTCGCCGCCAACATGTCGAGGGCGAGGACGTCGACTACATCAACGGCCAAAATCGTATTTTCAACCGCAAGGCATCTCAGGCTTTCGACAAGTACACTGTGGAGATTCGGCAGAATCTGGAGCGCGGCACTGCCTTGTAAAACAAAGAGACATCAAGTCTTAAATGTGTCTTCGTGCTTGCGATTACCGTCCACGACGCGTTGAGGCTCTCCTTCGTCGTACAGGAATTAAAATGGCCACGTACTCGATGAGGACCAACGCAAGTAAAGTACCAAGATGGTCCGTCAGGACCAACACACGCAGGATAATGCTTCCGAGAAATACCATGATGAGGTCTCATGCCACCAGTAGGATTGACAACACAAGACAAGTCATGCTGAAAGGCAGGAGTTTGAACAATAAACATATTTTGATTTAGATTGTGGTAACAGGTTGCAGGGTTCTTCAGAGCGAGTCATCGATGGATCGTGCAATCCTACAGCACATTTACCAGGCGCCGCGCAGCTCACCCTCACGGTCACGGAAGTTGACGGCAGCGGCCTTCAGGTCCTGCACACCCACCATAGCCTCGCCCAGGTCAGTGGAGATCTCCTTGAGGATCTTGGCATCGTTGAAGTGAGTCACGGCCTGCACCATGGCGCGAGCGCGCTTGGCCGGGTCACCGCTCTTGAAGATGCCCGAGCCGACAAACACGCCGTCCATGCCGAGCTGCATCATGAGAGCAGCATCGGCCGGGGTGGCAACACCGCCAGCAGCGAAGTTCACCACCGGCAGCTTGCCCGTAGCAGCCACCTGCTTCACCAGCTCGTACGGAGCCTGCATCTCTTTGGCAGCGACGAACAGCTCATCCTCGTCCATGGACGACAGGCGGCGGATCTCACGCTGCACCGAGCGCGCGTGACGCACAGCCTCGACGATGTTGCCCGTGCCGGCCTCGCCCTTGGTGCGCAGCATGGCAGCGCCCTCCGCCACGCGACGCAGAGCCTCGCCCAGGTTGCGGCAGCCGCACACGAACGGCACCTTGAAGTTGTGCTTGTTGATGTGGTTCTCCTCGTCGGCCATGGTCAGTACCTCGCTCTCGTCGATGTAGTCGATCTCGGTGGCCTCCAGGATCTGAGCCTCCACGAAGTGGCCGATGCGGGCCTTGGCCATCACGGGGATCGTCACGGCCTTCTTGATCGAGTCGATCATCTGCGGGTCGCTCATGCGAGCCACACCGCCGTCCACGCGGATGTCGGCAGGGATGCGCTCGAGGGCCATCACGGCCACAGCGCCAGCCTCCTCGGCAATGCGGGCCTGCTCGGCGTTGGTGACGTCCATGATGACACCGCCCTTGAGCATCTTGGCCAGGCCAGCCTTCACGGTGAAGGTGCCTTCGGTGGGGGCAGCGGCGGTCGTCTGAGGAGCCATTGGAGTCTGGAGTCGGTCTTGAGGGGGACGCGGAGAATACAAGAATGAGCCTTGCTGCCGATGAGCGGTTGCGGTGGCCCACTTGAGTGATTGGCAGGAAGTGGGCCACGCTGCGTGGCCCATGTGGTAGAGGATGACGCGTACGGTGCATAATGACACATTGTTTCGATTATCATGGATTTAGTATGCTTTTGTAACCAGTGCCAGTTCAAACGGGACGTCGCGAGCAAGTCAGTACCACTTATCTCAGAGTGGCCCAACCGGCCCATTTTGTTGGGTACGCCACCAGAATCTGCCGATGGCTGCAGGTGCTTCGAGTGTTCTGCTTGTGAATGTAGCAATGCTGGTGATATGCTTTGGATGCTGCTAGTGTTCTAAAATGCAGCTCAAAACCTTATTTGCACACATTGGCCTCAAAAGGCTTGCCAGCGTTGTCAATTGTGCTCTTGATGGCCTGATACGTCATGGTTGCTGCTCCAATGCAGATTGTTGCCCCGATACACAGCACAACCACAGATTGACGCCCAGTCCTGCGTACAAACCCAAGGATGACTACTTGCGCTATGGTGGTAACGATAAACGCTTGGACGCACAACAGCACAGCCCAATCCCACGAAATCATGTTGAACACGGCGAACTTGACGGTTGCAGCGGCAGCCGAGTAGAGCACCATGAGGGCCGTGGTAGCCGAGGCCACTTCTGGCACAACACCCATCTCGATCATGAGCGGGCCGGTGACGAGTCCTCCACCGACACCAAAGAGACCAGCAATCAGACCTGCACCGCCACAGGCTAGTGGGAAGCGGATCACTGTCTTCTGTGTCCACTGGACATCGCCCTTCGCAAAAACGTAGTTGACCGACAGCTTCCGGCCGTGCTGGCGAGAAAGATAGACAGCCGTACCAAACCCAAAAGCGAGCACCCACGGGACTTCGAAAAGCAGCAACAGCCAGTACGCTACTCCACCACATTTTACAGCTTTGCCACCGATGCTTGCCGCCACGATGCCCAGGTAGCATACTACGATGACTCCTTGCTTTTGCAGAGAAAATGGCGCTCACGTTCGATGATATCGGCCAGTATGTCTTCTTCCTCTCCTAGTCCGCCATGGCCATCGGACGAACTTCCTGATTCTTTCAGTAGTGTTTCGTTTTCACCACCTCCGCACGCTGAGCCATCCTCCGTATCGTCAATAAACCCACACGAACTTGGCGAGCTCACATCCTCAGATTGGTGCACCACGGTTGCCACTTTTGCCGAGGTTGGCACAGATGTCAGCTCCTGCACCTGAACCTTGCAGTTCCTCGTCTCAGCACGGTGCATTTTCATGCCTTTTGATATCGTACGGGTACCGCTGAGGACGAGCACCAGGACGAAAAGTAACGAAAGAAAATAACCTGGCAACAACTTGGCGAACACGGTGCCGATAACAGCACCGCCCATTACGAGTGGAATCATCGCCAACGCCAAATCCGAGTCAATAAGCGGGCGATCTGCTGCCGGGTGGCGTTTGCGCAAGTTGAACCAAGCATTTGCGATTGCTCCACCGACGATTGCCATATTTGAGATGGGTGAGGCACGTTTCATGTCAAAGCCCATAATGATCACCAAGGCCGGCACCAAAATGGTTCCACCGCCCACACCACCTGCTGCCGACACTGCAAGTCCAATGGAAATGAAAATCATCGCCAGCGCGTCGTAAATATCAAACGTTGAGAGACCCCGCACACCCGGAATGCCATCATCGCTATCACTATCATTGTTATCTTTGCTCGAATCGGTCGTAGCTGCGGTTGTCAGCGTGAATAGAGATACCAGCAAAGCTGCTGGGATCAGCGTCGAGAGCGGCAGCCGAAGCAGTGTGCTCATTTTGCATTGAAGGAGCAGAATTCGTGGAGTCTCGTTTCGTCGAAACGCAATAGAAAAATAGACGCAGTTGAATTCGTGATGCCCACTGCTTTGAGAAACTGCAATTGATCTTGTCAGCAAACTCTACAAACAACGTGCCACTTAGTGCAGCTACTATGGCTGACAGCGTCTTAGGACTCGTTCCGGGCACAGTATTTCGTCACCGCGGATGCCTTGTAGTGCCTTTGATGTACATAAGTCCGTCGTGCTGCACCAATTTGCTTGGCCAAGTGGAATGACGTTGAAACCACTGGTGTAGTCAGGAATGGCGTCGAAAGCACAATCATGGTACGAGAAATATCCAGGGATCATTCATCATGTAGTTGAAAACGCAGTCAATGTCGACGCTCACGCACGTCATGATCCCGCCCGACGAATACTTCTGCCGCGCCTTGCTTGAGAGCAGCAGCGACTTGCGATTATACTGCATCCAGTAGCAGCGATCGTATGTTGACACCCACACGTGACAAAATGAACGATGCGAATTTGAAGCACACCATTGCTATGAGCGCCACGAGCGAGCGAGTGAAGGAAGATCTGCACGAGTGTTCCTATTGTCGCCACTAGGTATAGCGAGACCACGAAGATGACCACAACGGAGAGGGCATCGAAACGAATAGCAAGCCAGAGTCATGCAACCCAACAAACGAAGAAGAACGACGCATTTTCGTCGATGGCAAGCGAGTTGAGCTGTTCGAATGTCCTTTGCATCTTGAAAACACGAATAGTCTGCAACCCGTTCAGTGACTCGCTGAGCAATTGTACACAGGGGCTTGGACATTCCTTCTTGACTTCTCTCGATTCTTTAAGTACACTGTCGTGAAAACAAGCGATGCGAATCGCCAATCCAAAACGATGCCAACGCGCAAGCAATGAAGATGTTGGCGGAGAAGTAAATATCTGAGTTCTGAATCAATACATTGAATTTATTTGCCATAGGAAGGAAGTAGATAATACTTGCATTGACAAAACACCTTAGCTACAGACGTCCGTAGAAAAGATTCTCGTTCCACGATAGTTACATCTTAGTTACAGACATCCGTAGTGAAAGATTCTCGATCCTCGATAGTCATCTTGATGGCTTGGTATAGCATGATGACACCACCGATCGCCACCGCAGAACCGATGCACAGCACGATAATCGACTGACGGCCAGTACGACGAACAAAACTCAGGATCACCACCTGCGCCGCTGAGGTCACCACGAAGGCGACTGCGCACAGCAGCGCCGCCCAGTCCCACGCGATCATGTCAAACACAGCAAACTTTGCCGTCGCAGCTGCCGACGAGTACAGAATCATCAGCGCCGTAGTAGACGAAGCCACCTCTGGCACAATGCCCAACTCAATCATGATGGGGCCCGTAATGATACCACCACCGACACCAAACATGCCAGCAACAACGCCGGCAACAGCACAGCCTATCGGGAAGTATAGCACGGTCTTCTCGTTCCATTGGATATCACCGTCAATGTACTGATAATTCACGGCGGCCTTACGCAAGTATATCTTGTGGAGGTATTTCGAGGACAACACGACAAAGATTGCGACCCACGGGATCTCAATCAGCAGGATCACCCAATACGCCACACCTCCACACGTCACAGAGGCATCAACGATACTCGCGACGACAACACCGAGATAACACACCATAATAGCGGCATGAGGACCCCACGCAAAGTGGCGCTCCTTTTCGAGAATTTGCGCAAGTGTCCTCTCCGGTCCTGCTTCTTCACCCGCCGCGGTCTTCGGTCCAATAGCGTCGGCAGCTGCCGAGATGCTAAGCCGTTTCTCCTCTGCAATGTCGTCGTGGCCTGAAGTCTGGGGCGTGCTAGCTTCCACATAGACGTTCGGGCTTATTGGGACTGCAGCTACTGCTTGTTCAGCAGCCTCTGCGTTCTTCTTTGCGACTTCTTTCTTGTGCATTCGGATACCTTTCATTGTCGTGCGAGTGCCTCCCACAGCAAGCACCACCACAAACAATAGCGACACGAGATAACTCGGCAGCAGTTTATTGATCACCGCGCCAATAACTGTACCGCCGATCACCACTGGGATCATACCGAGAGCCAACTCCGCGTCGATCAGAGGGCGGTCAGCAAACGGATGGCGTTTGCGCAGGTTGAACCAAGCGTTGGCCACGGCGCCGCCCAGGATGGCCATGTTGGAGATGGGCGTCGCCCGCTTGATGTCGAAGCTCATGATGAGCACCATGGCCGGCACCATGATGACGCCGCCGCCCACTCCGCCCGCGGAGGAGACCGCGAGGCCGATGACCATGAAGGCGATGGCCAGGGCGTCGTACTTGTCCATCTCGGACACACTCGGCACCTCATCGTCCTCACTGCTGCCGTCCTTAGCATCTGCGACGGCTGCAAAGGCCCATAGGACGAGAAGGAGATAAGCGGCGCGTCTTACGCGTAGAGGCATCTTATACAGCCCCAGGACGTCCATTGCAAATTGCGAAGTGGCAAAACTGCAGTTTGACCACGCAGTTTGATTTGCAATAGTGCCAACATTTGGGATTTTGTGTAGTGCGTGACAGCATCTTCCACCAATGAGAGAGCTGAAATGTGTTTTAGCCTATTAGAGACTGATCTTTGACTGCAACATGTGGCATTTATTTTTACCTACACGACCATCACTCACTCATCGGGGATGTGCACCGCTTCGACGTGACAACAGTAGCATTCGCAAATGTAGGTGTACCACATTTTTTACACTTTGTGTTAGTATGTAAAATATTAGAAACGATCTTTCATCTCACCGTGTTTTGGAACCGTTATTCTACCTCGTCGACGTGTCCGCGTGATTGGTCTCGGTTGCGCGGCAATTGGCCACGTCGAGCAATTGCAGTTAGCTTTGCTTACCGGTGCTTGATCCTTGACAGTGGTCAAAGCTTGAGGCACTGTGTAAGACAGACTGTGGTTTTGACCATTGCACATGCACTGATGTGCATGCCAAATGGCCGCCTGACTCAGGAATCATTTTGCTACTCGCACCAAATCGACTGGCAAGATCGCTTGCATTCGAACTGCATTCTGTCGCCATACCTTCCTCTAGCCTGTGTATCAATGGCGTCAGCTTGTTGCGAAAGACATGCACATGTTGAAGCCTCGACCGTGTTCTGAATGATCCAACACTGGACTACTATTGGGAAGGAACACAGCCACAAGAATGTTTGCCCCGCCACTTGGTACTGCATTTGTTAAACGAGTTTTGCCGAACAAAATATTACGGTAATCGATGTGTTTATGCCTAAGCACCCTATCAAAGCTGTGGTGGCCGGTGCTACACACCTTCACCGCCCCCAGCAATAAAATCGGCACGCTTTTCACAGCACTTGGATGGGATCCAAACACTCATCATGCAATGATGTGCACGATTCGTAGATTTACCTCCCGTCTCAGTTCCACATTTGCCTTGTTCAGAGTAAGGAGCACCATCACCATGCCAGCGATATGCAAGCCGACACGAGTTGGCCATGAAGCATTCCTCTTTGTACTGCTAAGTCTTGGAGCAGCAATTCCCACTATTGTCGCTGCCGATGCTAGCAGCGGTGACAGCGTACCGAGTCTGTCCGAGATGGATACGTACGACGCCCTGGCCATCGCACTCATTGTCGTCGCACTCGCCATATCTGCCGCCGGCGGTGTCGGTGGCGGCGTCATCATGGTGCCGGCCATGGTGCTCATTATGGGCTTCGACATCAAGCGCGCGACCCCGTCTCGAACATGGCCATGCTGGGTGGCGCCGTGGCCAACGCTTGGTTCAACATGAACAAACGTCATCCGTACGTGGACCGACCGCTGATTGACCCGGACCTATCGCTGTGTATGATCCCGGTTGTTATCGGTGGCACCGTTCTTGGTGCGGTGATCAACAAACTACTACCGAGTTATCTGGTCTCACTTCTGTTCGTGGTGGTGCTTGCTGTGAGTTGCTGGCGCATGACTGTGAGGGGTGTTCGCCTGCACAAGAAAGAAAAAGAGAGGCAAAGATTCGGGCTGCGGTGGAGGCTGCGACTAACGTTCCGGTGGTAAGCCCTAGTGTGTACGTGGAGGCCGGTACGCCCCAATTTGCTAGCAACGACAATGCAACTGCCAATAAAGACGCTACCACATCGAAATCAGCAGCGGCTGATGAATTTGAGAGTGGCGGAGTGCTCGCGAAAATCCTCGAAAAGGAACGCCATACCTCATGGGGCAAACATGCCGCCATTATGCTGTGTTATCTCGGCGTTGTTGCTACGAGTATCGGTGACGCGTTCGTGCCTTGCGGAGGCGTTGCATACTGGGCGATCCTACTGATTGAGATTCCGTGGGTAGCTGTCTTCGTCGTCGTAGCGTCCCGCTATCTGTACAAAGACTACCAACGCAAGGCTGAAGTAGACTACCCGTATGTGGACGGTGATATCCGCTGGACACGAGCAACTGTGGTCTTTTTCCCATTAGGGTGCGCCTTCGGCGGTATCATCGCAGGAATGTTTGGTGTCGGTGGTGGCCTCATTACTGGTCCGATCATGATTGAGTTGGGTGTTGTACCCGAGGTGGCTTCCTCCACAATGGCGTGGATGATTCTGTACTCGTCAGCAGCAGCAACGGCAAAGTACTCTTTGTTTAACATGATTGCGTGGGATTGGGCAGCGCTCTTGTGCGCAGTGACGTTCGTGGTGACATCTGCAGCGCAAATAGTAATTCTAAGCTTCGTTCGGCGTACAGGTCGCCAGTCGATTGTCATTCTTTGCATCTGTGTGTCCATGATCATTGGCACTGTGCTCATGACCTACCAAGCCGCCAAGACGACTATCGAAGACCGAGAACCATTTTCAACCGACATTTGCAAGTGAGAAATTGAATGCAATCCAAAGGATGGTGATGGTTGTATTCGAAGTTTATCGCAGTCATAGGTTTGCCCCATCGCTCGGTGCACAACGACCGCATCAAGTTGGCACTACAGTATTCAGACCTCGGTGATCTCACAGCTGCATCCGATCGGCCGAGCTGTATGCATGTACCGATACACAGCTCCTCACTATTCTAGTGATTGCTCGTCGTCATTGGGATGGATCCATACTGTCGCCTCTCCATGCGGCGCTTTACGGCATGATGAATCACAAGTGTAATGAAGCAAAGCATCAGTACTCCGAAGACAGACCATAACATAGTCTCGAAAAGCTCTACAGCGTGCGGCTTACTGTTGTTGGTATTGGTAGTCTCAGCAACGTGTGTCGACTCAGGCGTAGTTTTGGTATTCGATTCCTCTGTGAGTCTCAGCGATTCCACAAATGGACGCAGCGTATCGGCCACACACACGTGTTTGAGAGTTTTGCCGATTAGTGTTTTGAACGTCGAAAATGGGCACCGCACGTCCTGTAGTCCATCGCCAATGTCTATCTCTTTCGAGCAAGATGGGATAGTCACTTGCACGCGATCCGGAGGCTGCAACCACATCAAATTCACGTCAGAACGCTATTGCTAACAAATAAGCCTTCAAACAATCGCACGTTTTCGGGAGAAAGTTGGTCGCCACCGCGAATCTGGCCAGGAGATGCAGCAACGAAATACATCTTCACATAGAATTGATCCTCATCAGAGGTTTCTGGATCAGATGCGGAGGCGGAATGGAGTTCGAATATGAGCATACTGCCTGGCACAGGCTGGTGTGGGTGCCAACCTTCTGTATACCATTGCAACCTAACGCCATAGAAGAATATATGCGTCAGCACGGTGTGGTAGTGGCACGACTTGCGCAGTGCGTACCTGAGGAGATTACGAACGTATAGGAGATTGATGTCATGGGCAGCATAATACAGCAATCGATTTTCTGGCCCCTGCAATAGGTGAGGGCCTTCACCTTTTGCCACGGGTAATGGCTTTTGCATTATGTTTTGCTCAAAACTCGCAGCGATATGTGCAATCAGGGTTGCGCCGAAGCTTTCGGAATTAACTTCATTGGTGATGAGATCCATGTGAGTCTACAGCAATGGGACGGGCAGGTCAGTGCTAATAAGCTCACAGGTAAGCACAAGATAACCTGAAAGTTACCGAATGGATCTTGGCCAGCGACAAGATCTTCTCGAACGTAAGCTGCGATGGCAGAGTCATATTGTTTAGACTCTGCAACAGCAGCCACTCCGAGAAATAGTCGGCGTTGGAGAGCGTGTCTTTCCACGGCAGATAGAATGCTCCGTTCCATGTTGTAGGAATTTCAAACAGGTCACACGTATTTGATCTGTCAGATCTGTCAGGAGTGTTTAGCTCGTCGCCAAGGTTGCAGACGGAATGTGCACAACATTGCAGGAGCTCGTTGACTTCTGCTACTTCTTCGTGGACTTCTTGAAGCACGAACCTCGTGTCATTGCTTCCTACGATTCCTTCATACACTTACAACCCCAAAACAAACCCACATACGTTAGAAGGCATCCATCATGCCAATACAAAGCTATGCACACACACCAGCTTTAGAGCACACTGGGCAGTTGGCGGTAGGATTCTGGCCCTGCTCAAATAGCAATTGGGTTTGCTTCGTGATCGGCACCAAATCCTTACACGACGGATATAGGCCACTCATGAACGCGATCGCTGTTAGCTGCATCAAAGCAACAGCGCCACAATAAGCATCATCACTCAGAAAAGGCATCAGCATTATCCCTAGCATGCCGTACGTTATCCCGTTGGTTGTCGTCTGCGTATGCAAAGGTCTCTTTGCAGGTAGCATTCAAGAACTCCTGGTACAAGTGATCCCGGAAGTACTGTTCACTCAAAAACAGCTCCATAAATGAGTGTCATCACTAAAATCACAATGTTTAAACACTTTACACACCTCTCCCATGCGTTGGATCACTTGAAATCCATGTTTGGTGAGTTTGGGCGACACAGTCTCCGTCGGGTCCTCGGTCTCGGAGGTGCCCCAGGCATTGGCACTCAACGGCAGATCCAAGTTCGGGTTGCGTACGTATTTCTTCAGAAGTTCTTCACTGGGGGCTTCCGTCCCAAGACCGTACGGACCACGCACTCCATGACGTGAAAGCACAATCACCTAAATACAGTCAAGATGAGAGGTTCTGTACTGACGTATCAATAAGTGATAGACGGATGCAATGCGTTCCGAAACAAGAGAACATTATCGCTGGCAAGGACACAAGGGGGCGGATATACCTGTCGTAACCCCGACGAGGGAGGTGCGATTGCAGCGCCTGTAGGCGCCAGCACACCCAGCGCCAGGAGCGCTGCCACCCAGGAGAGCATGTCGGGATCAGATGAGCTAGATAGGCTATATCGTGAGTGTGAAATGTATTCTATTTGACAGGGTCTAATATCCCCTTTCCAAACCGATTTCTGGATAACGTGGTAGATTCGAGAGGGTCATCATGAAGCGAGGCAGCAGTAGACTCGAGGCTTGAGCCCCACAAACGGAGCTTCCCTTGCTGATAATTTGAAGCGCGATCGGCTCCACGATACCAACTGGATGGCGACGATCTCCTGGCTGAGGACGACTCTGATTTCGCGCCCCAAAGTGTCGTCACCACCCGATTCAGTAGTTTGCCAGCTGCTGCCCACACCCACACACGTCAGTTTCAGGTCTGCCTGACAGCGAGTTGACCTGCCATCTGAGCTCTCAGCCACGTGTGACGAGAGGTGTTCTTGTGGCTCAGTCCTAAAGCAACTGCAATCCTTCTAGCTCCAGACACAGATGCGATAGTGGACAAGTGCGTGTCGTGAGTTAAACTCGACAGTAGCCGGCGATACACTTGCTACGATAGGGCGAAGCAGGACTTTATGCACCAAACATCTCTTTTGTCAACGTGGCGTTCCTCATTTTTACCGCGGTTTCAAGCCGTTAGTGACGTCGCCCGTCCGTTGCTGAATTTGCGACTATCCAAGCGACAAACCGCCACCGCTTCAAGTGCGACTTGAGCATGGGCGCCGCTCAAGTTCCCGGCAGGTAGAACACACGCCCCGAAGATGACCAAGCCGGATATATCTCTTGGTGCACGCGAAGGGGAGACCGCCGTCGTTAGCCACACAGCAGCGGATCCGATAATAATTGGGCCGCGAATGCCCGTCCACGCCTCAAGCCATCGGGTGGGGCTATGTGCCGCTCACGTGAGAGTTTTCTGTGGGGCTTAGCTCGATGTGGCTTGAAGGCCGAGGGAGCGGGTGGAAAGCTGGAAAGCGATGTTTGGCCCTGCGGGATCAGCACAACCCAGCGCAGCTGTTTCTCTTGCGATTGCTTGCCGACCTTCTGCGCCATCAAAACGGCATCAGTTTTGAAGGCGGCTTCAACACGGCGTCCTGCAGCCGTGAATACAATTGTAAATGCACAGCAAGTCCCATAAAGTCCTAGCCACACCACCTGGTGGATTATGCATTTGTGCATGCCTCAAAAAGCGCGAGTCGCTCGCCTTCTATCAACTTTTCGCGGCGTTCCTATGGCTCTCACGCATTAGCACGCTGGGCCTTGTGGCCTATCGATAACGGACCTCATGCTCCAAGTGCTTTGGTTTCAGTATGGACCCCTCAGTCTAACGGTTCGATTTCTGTCCCTGTCGGCCGTTCCGAGTTTGTCGCGGCCTCGCAGGCCCCGCCACAAAAACTGCCCCAATCCACGACTCGACCTTCTGGCTCCGCAGAGTGGGACCGTTTGGTTCCGGCCCCTATCGCCTCTGGCCCGACAATCATGCCAGTCTCTACCATCCGCACTTCGAGTTTTACGTTGCGCCGCGCACCGCCCATACAATTGATCATGACGTCCTGTGTGGTGCAAGTCCAGGAGCTCTCCCGCCGCCTGCTCAAGCGCGTGCGGCCGTCGCTGCCGGCGCCCACCGCAGTGGACGAGTTCGCCGAGTCCTCGAGCAGCGAGGCGCTGCTTAAAGTGTGCAAGCGCCAGATCGAGTCCTCGCCGCGGTCGTCAATGGCGACCGTCGAGCCGTTGCCGGAGAAAGTCACGGCCTCGACGCCAAGCAGCAGCGCGGCAGTGGTGTGGCCCAGCGTCATCGGCTGCGACGGAGTGCGCAAGGCTCTGACGTTCCTACAGACCTCGCGCCAGCACGCGCTCATGCTCATGATCCAGAACCACTGGGAGCGCGCGATGAGCGTGCTGGAGAAGATCGAAAAGGCCACGGAAAGCGTCAGCGAACAGCGACGGCAGGTTGTGCTGCAGCAGGCCAATGCAGGACGCAACGTGCTGATCGAGAAGATCAAGGACCTCGAGCTCACGTCGAGTAAAGCTCCGCCACGTCGTGCGGTGCGGTTTAGTGACGAGGTGTCGGTTGCGTTCGTCGAAGAGATGGACCGCAAGTGCGACGAAGTGTCGGAGCCTGTGCGGGAGGAAATGCTCGTGCTGCGAGCGTCGCGAAAGATCCCGCACGAAAACCTCTCGGAGTTCTGGAACGAGTAAGCGCAAGTAGAAGACAGCAGCGAGCGAGACCCCATCCGGACTCGTGATTTAACTTATTTAGCAGCGGGAGCTGATTGCTAGGCTTCCGCTGGGAAGACTCCATTAACTTATTCGGAATCGATAGACTATTTAACCTGATTTCACCATTCGTTCGAGTTCATCGCTCTTCTTCAGCAGAGGTTGCTATCACCCAATTCTTGCGGCTGATGCAGACGAGATACGGTAAGCTTGAAGCCGGTCGGTCGAATGGTTGCAATGGTTGCGACGACCTTGGACGGATAGTCTCATCGTCGCGATATACACCACGCTGGGGCGGAATGGCCGCTCCGTACGCTGCAACTAACGCTAGATAGTCAGAACTTCACCGTCACGACTCGCAACGGCAGTGCAAGCGCTCGCCTTTCGGTGCAGTGAGTCACCTTGCAAAGGGCGGAACGGGGCACCGGCCTTGCGCGGTGCTGCCTGTTCCACCGCCGATCCCTGGATGGGCCTAGCGCCTGGAAATTCACCTTGGACCGGCATGCGCACCAGAACTTGAAGGAGGCGCGGCCTCGATTTTTCAGTCGCTCCCTTCGTCGCGAGTTCCTCAGAAAGCGCGGCAGGGCCATCCAAACCTACCTGTGGTATCGATGATGTGAGCATCCGGATGTGTTGGACATGGCCAAGCAGCGAAATTGCAGCCACAATTTACGATGCCAACACAGCTGAGAAACAGTATCAAAGATCCCATTCTCTGATTGGCAATGATCCCAGACTTGGCTTCCCATTCTGCTGCGGGCAAAAGTCAAGAAAGCAGGTGTTGAACCGGTTTTGACCGGTCCTTCCGTCTTCAAATGCTCACAGCGTTTTATCTAATCGTTTGTATCGAACCGCGTCTATCTTTCCGATACAAAAATACCGTCGAATGTCTTCAGAATCATTCCAAGTTTCCCCCAGACGCCTGCTTCAGCATGGCCGACGCGACGCTGTACCGCCCCGCCGGGCACCCGGAGAAGGCGCGGCTGGTGTTCAACGCGCAGCTGCACCAGCAGCTCAAGAACGTGGCCAAGAACCGCGAGATCTCGGCCGCCGCGGCCCCCACAATCTCCAGCAACGGCAGCATGAGACCAACGCAGCCCATGGTCTTAAACGGAGCCGGTCGCTCCACGGAAGTGAACGGATGGAACCTGGAGAAGAAGATGCTGGCGCTGGGAGAAGCTCTGGACCTGTTGCGTCGCCCGTTCTTCTTCTATTTGGACTTCGGCACGGCCGCAGCAGCTGAAGCGAGCAACGGAGGCAGCTTCAGCGGCTCTGGAGACCGCAAACTTACGTACCATTCGTACTTTAACAAGATGCTGCCGCTCCATGTGGGACAGACAGTGTTGCTTGATTTATGGTACGATTTCCACGATATATGAGGGCTTTTTAGTGTCTGATGGTGTTATTTTTCTTGTAGGGACTATCTCATGGATATGTGCGACCATGTGCCGGTCCGCAATCGCTGTCGGGCGCTGTATATGCAGGCGGCAGCGTATATTTGTCGCCGTGTGGAGTTCATTGAGGGATATCCGCTCGATGGCCAGCAGGTGCATCTGGATTCGCTGGTATCCAAGAGATATTTCAAGTTGCTGGAACGAAGCGTACGCTTCTGCTCAGTGAAGATCCGCAAGGCGCGATTTATGGCGGAGGAACACCGCTTTTTTGTGGCACATATCTACACACAAGTGTATTTCCGCTTCCCGTTCGCAACGCCGAAGCTGCTGGAAGCTGTAATGCAGTGCACGGAAAAACTCGAGGGAACAAATGATGGCAATCAAGCTAGAAATAACGGGACAATTAATGGTACTGCTGGAAATGGGACGGTTAGGAATGGCGCTGCCCCGAAGAAGAAACGGCGGCGGCCTATCCACCGGGCGAGGGAGAATGCTGGCCCTTTGCGTAGCCCGCGACAGTATCGCCGTCACTGGAATGACCTTTCTGGTAAGAGTTATGGAGGATCTTGCATTTTACTGGGAGGCAGTTGCTTAACTTAATTTGCTGTGTTGTAGAATCGAAGTGCCGACCGGATCGGATTAGTGGTGTCGACTTGCAGCTAGAAATTTTCTCTTCGTTTTCCGAGTACAAAATGAACCGTGGGACAGATCGATTGGTGGTCCCTGTTAAAGGTGGCAACACACCAGGCATCCCTCAAGACATGCTGAGAGCGGGTTCTAGCAATAAATCTGTCGCCGCGGTGCTCGAGGCTATTTTCCAGCAAGGCATGAATAAAGTGGGAGAGGAGCAAGAGGTGACTTTCATCTACCAGCTACCTCTGTTATACATTGGCCACAAACTCCAGAACGACGCGTTCGTAAAACTAGGGGCGACAACGAAGGACAAGATTGACCCTGGCTTGGATCTCTTCATGGAGCGTGTACAGTCGCCTGGGAGGGACGATTTGATGGCAGTAACGTTTGTGGCCGCCGTACTGAGTGATGTGAGCAATTGGTGCAACCACCGCTACGCAGACGGCCGTATTCTGTGGCATTGCGTGCCAGGATATTTTGCTCTAGTGCGTCTGTATGTGGCTGTTTTTGAACGCATGTGTCAACGTCGGTCACGTTCCACCACAGCAAACTCGTCGCTGCCCTCGGTAAATCGGATTCTCTCTATAATCGAAGGAAAGACGAATGATCCGTGGGAAGATTACTGGAATGACCGCGAGGTCGACACTGTGTTGGACGCGGGCAGTGAGGTGCTCAAGAATGAAGCATTGGTGAATGTACTTATGCAGGTCGTGTTGGAGAGCACGAATATGCTCGACCCGACAAGCGTAAACTACTCGTTTGGTATCTTGCAGCGCTTACTTGAGGTAGCTTCGAAGGCTGCTATGCCTGCTGCGACGGATGCTGGGTCGCCAGTGGGAACAGTTGGAGGTCGTATCCGTTACTGTTTGGGTGGCGTGTTTGATGGAGATTACTTCTTGACCAGCATGCGCACTGCACTACAGTCGGAGCATGTTCAGACGCTTCTAAAAGTGCTCACATGCATTTACAATTGCATTGGTAAGGGGCTACTTGCGGGCTGGCTGGAATGGTTCTTATGGTATAAGCTTCCAAAACTAACTTCGCAAATGTTGTGTAGATCTGTTGCCTACTGTTGCTCGCAAACGGCTCGTCGCGGAGCTCATTCTGCGCGAGAACTTTTTCACTTCTTTCTGCATTGGAACGAAGAGGTATTCCAATTTTTTCATGATAGTTTTAGTGTGCGTTTGCTTACATGAAACTTGTTGGTGATGTGCACATTGAGCAGATTCGGAAGATTTTTGCTATATGATCGTGTTCAAGACGGCAGCCTCGAACCGCCTAGATCTTCCAAGTGCTTCCGATCGGATTCTGCTTGCGCAGACGCCATTCTTCGAGGTTGGGTCTGCAGCCAAGGCCAATGGTTCTAGCATGTCGGCTGCGTCGCCAGCTCTCAGTTACCTAAGCCATCTCAGTGAGCTGGCACAGGCTATGCTGCGCCCTACTGAGGATAGTGAAGTGGACCCTGCCAAGAAAGCAGCCGTGGGGAAAAAGGCGCTTCAACGCCTAACAAACTGGGACGACAGCGCACGATTGAAACGCACTCGTAGTGGCGGCGACTCTGTGTTCCGGGACAGTCTCACTGACGAAGAACTATCGGTAGACTTGTCTATTGCCAGCAAGCTCGACGCCAATTTCAAGATGGTTGCCGATCAGATGAATCCTACGAAGCATCAGCAAAATGGGCAGCAGACATCACCAAAGCGCTATTTCCCGCGTGAGTTGGAAGCGTACGCTGAACGAGCCCTCTCGCAATACGTTCTGGTGCTATGGGAATACTATGAGGCCGCTTTTGAGAACCCGGCGAAGATGCCGATTGCGCCTTCACTCGAGTTTACGATTTCGGTGCCATTTTTTCCGACTAGCACCTCATGGCGGACAAGTGATTTCATTTTGTAGAAGAAAAGCTAGTTTACGCGCTGTAAATGCAAGGCCGCTTACACTTGGGCGTACAGGCTGAGCTGGCGATACATTTCCTTGCTGCTGTACACGGTAATAGTTGCACCCGCTAAAACGACAAATAGACAACAAGGCGCGCATTAGCCACGCACAGATACCCGGCGCTACCGACAGAACTGCATTTACCCACCGTGTAGCGGCTCCAATGCGAACATCCGCACGTCTCCTGCACGCACTCGCTTCCAATCTCGCCGTCGACGATCGAACAAGTTGTCGTGCTCCTTTTGTCTGCCGTGCGGCCTGTGGTCAAGGGAACACCTCGATGATCAGCAACAATAAACGCTTTCTAATAGATAAGGCAAAGTTGCTTACTCGGATGATCCTGCTTGCGCTTGTGTGTTGTGCGGCACGAGTTTCTCTGAATTTGTCCACCAACAGCAAATTAATATGACAATGCACCCGTTCTTAACGCAACCACCAGCTTACGAACCACAGCAGAGATCTGCAAAAGTTTCTGGCGCTCCTCGCGATCCAATGTGTGCTCTACGAACGCCCTCAACCACCACTGTATCCATCACGTAACCATAACACGTAGTAAGTCACAACCTTCATCCCAGATATCTCCAGTTTTGAACACCACAAGCACGCACCCTCGCATCCATGTTACGCAGTGAGTGCTTCTTCGTGCGCACATAGTTTTCCAGGAATTTTTCGTCACGCAATTTCTCTCTGTCCCCGTTTTTGATGCAGTCCAGCACGAACGCGCGCAGGGGTTGGTACGCTCCGCGCTCCAGGTCTGGGCATTCGTGTAGCTCCATGAACTCAAACACCTGCGTCTTGAGTACAAGCGGCGCCAGATCATCTGCCAGCCCTCCCTCCACCGTCACACAGACCGTGTGGACTCCTGCGTTCTCCAGTCGAATGTCCTGCACGTAGTAGACACCATTGGGGAAGGCCACGCCCACGCGTTCGTTAAACACGACCTTGTCCTCATTCTGGATAGTCACTCGCAGTGCCGATACAGCACGCGATTTGACGACTGTGGACTTGCCGTTCTTGGTGGAAGCCACGTAGAAGCCCAAGTAGCTGCAATGCAATCGAATAATCGGTTAGTACGGGAAGTTTTCATGAGGTTTTAGAGGACGATACGCTACCGGAAGAGAGAGAACTGCAACGGCACGCGTTCAGGAAGGAGCTCGGCCCATTTGTCCGCAATGGGGAAGAGCTGGTAGCCGTCCGGGAGCGACGGGTTGCGCTTGATAGCGATCGGCTTGAGGTTCTTGAGCGACATTATGCTTCGACCTTTGAAAATGGTCCAGCGCGGGAAGCTCGACCCAGCTTTTTTAAAAGCGACGGTTTGTGTGACACAAATTGTCGCTTTTTATTTATAAACAAAATATGAGCGATGCTGCTCGGTGCTGGAACATCGCGGAGACCCACCGCGTCGTGAAGCGCAAGACTGCGGACGGAGACAAGTTCGTGAACAACTACAGACTGCTGCAGACTCTGGGCCAAGGTCGCTTCGGCAAGGTCAAGCTCTGCGAGCGTCTCCCAGTCAGCAATGGCTTAAAGGGGGCCGCGCTACGGTCTCAGATGCTACCGATGGCTCTATAGCAGGCAATCCAATGCCTTCGCCTGCGTTTGTACCCCCAAACCTCGACGCTTTGCTATTAAAATCTTCTCCAAGAAAATGCTGCGCAGACTGAAAGATTATTGTGCAGAACCCGCGGCCAAAGGAGGAGAAGGAGGTACAGAAGAAGATGATGTGCCAACGCGCATGCGAGCGGTGACTGCGTTGGACCGCGTGCGGGATGAGATCGAGATCATGCGAAGCTTGTACCATCGCAACATTGTGCTGCTCTTTGAGGTCATCGAGGCGGACGACAGTGACAAACTCTACATGGTGCTGGAGCACATGGCCTTTGGACCGTGTATGGTGTACAGACCAGAGACCAAAGACTTTTATAGTCGTGCTACAGGTGCAACTTTGACGGAAAACCTGGCGCGCTCGTACTTGGCAGATATCTTGCATGGACTCGAGTACCTCCACGAACGACGGATCTGTCATCGTGATATTAAGGTATGTACATTTTGCTAAGCTGTGGCATACGTGTTGTCCTCATTGTTGATGTTGTTGGCATGCGCTTGTAGCCGGATAACATCTTGCTGAGTGACGCAGGGCGCTGTCACTTGACAGACTTTGGTTGCGCGAAATCATTTGGCAGCAGCTTGCACATGGCGCCTGGGGGAGAAAGTGGGGCAGCGCTAGTCACAGACACGGTTGGGACGTACCAATTTCTTGCGCCAGAGTGCTGTTGCGGTGAGCCGTATGACCCCTTCAAGGTGGATATTTGGGCCGTAGGAGTTGTGTACTACATTTTCCTGTTCGGGAAGCTGCCGTTTACCTCGGATAGAACGCGGGAACTTTTCGACGAAATCGTTCGTGCGGAAATCGTTGTGTCTGGCGAGGATTGTGGTCGAGAGCAGGAAGTTAGCCCGGAAGGGCAGAATTTGCTTCGGAGGATGTTGGAGAAAGACCCATCGCAACGAATCACGATTGCTCAGGCTCTTATTCACCCATGGTTTTATCAGAGTGAAGATGATGAAGAGCCACTATCATTTTAATGGCCGTGACTTGTTTGGAAAGCTGAGTCTTGCAAAACTTCATTCTGAAGTTATCGATAGCGGTGCTGTTCCGCGGATTGAAATCAATGGCAAGAGTTTGAACTGCTATCAGTCTGCTGCGGCATCAAGTATATTCTGGTTAGTGCCAACATGGCGTTGTCAATTATCTGAGCACTAGTGCTCCATTACTTGGCGGCATGGCCCACAACAGCGGCGTGCTCGGCTAGCATCATTTTCTCGTTGTAGCACTCATCTAGCATCTGATGTGTCAGACGGAACATCTCGTGGACGTGGACACCGTCCATTCCTCCACCAACGAATGGGTCTTCCATGGTTTTCTCCACGTTGAAAATACCGGTCATCAACAAGCTCGTCGCTATGCTAAGCATGAGGCAAAAAGCAAAACTCGTGGCTTGGCCATCACTTCCTCGAGCGATGTAGGCATAGTACGGACCGTAGAAAACTGGGAGCACGAGAATGAACAACCGTGTAAAAGAGCGAGTAGCTTGTGGCGTACGATAGAACTGGAAAACGAAGAACCAAAGCGTTAGTAGGCAAACAAACCTTTCTAACAACAGGTGAAGCACAAACGTACCTTGATATTCTGAAGCTTCTCGATCCGTGCTTGTAGCAACCAATGGTACTGGTTGATCCGAGATGCTTCATTCGCAGGCATTCCGCACGCTTTCATCACTTCCACTTGATCATGTAGCTGACGAATTGATTTCACGATCTGCAATTGCAGTTGGTTCACAGGTGTCGAATAGCTCAAAGCTAACTTCTGTCCTTGCGAAGTGAAGCGGTGGCGTCCTCTTGTAAGCGTCGGCATCAGCAGGAGAGCTATCGTATCACGTAGCACCGCTCCTAAGAGCACCTTTGTTTTCTGTACATGATCCATCGGAAGCTTTCGCCGCCCATTGTCTCCCCAGTTCCACAATGCATTTGCAAGCATGATATTAAGCAGCAGAGCTCTCGCTACACAAGACAACATAACAGCAATGACGCAACCACCATAATATCACCACGAAACAATCAATTCTCCTTACCTTCTGCCATCACGTCTAGCGCTTGCTCTCGACGCAAAAGGCCTGTCTGATCTGCATGATCATTGGCGACACCACTGCGAACGACACGATGGTCCACGAGATGTTGGCGCCGAAGCTCGGACCGCCCGAGCTGCTCTCCCCAAGAAATAGTACAGAGACGTCGTAACGACAGCGAACACCACCACAAAGAGACCTTCGAAGGTGACGAGCTGGATGCAAAACACTTTCGAGGCAGCGTACAAGTCCAGCACCGTGTCCCAAAAGCTCTCTTTGGCTCGACGCAGTGTAGCTTTCATGGACACGTCATCGTCGTTGCTGGGTTTCCACATATGTTCGGATACGGAAGCTGCTCGTCCACTCTCGACGTCAGTGTTGGGTCCGCGTGGCGTTGCATTGGTACCATACAGAGCGTAACTGCCGCCGGACATCTGATCTGTTCGCGATTCCGCCGATTGAGATGTGACAGGCCTGTCACATCTCAATCGAGCAAGGTGTACCAATTGTATCCAAAAATGGTACATTCATGTGGAGCACACACATGACATCTTTGTAGCCATTCAATGAGACAACAATGAAGACGAGTGTTGGTGGAGCTGTGGTGGGCATCGAAGAGTTCGTGAACAACGATGCGAAGCGTTCAGTTGTGCACGGACGCATTAAAACAGCGTATGTTGTAGCTGTAAATTTATTGCAATTGTGTTCGAAGAGAGAGAGCTGACGTTGATGGTTTGTGTTGATACTTTCAGACCTGAAGACTTTGTGGTGCGCGAGATCGATTCGACTGGAGTAGTCGTAGACTTCAGCGGTGACAGCGAGCGGATACCGACAGAGAGTGAGCGCGAAGAAGTGCTGAAGCTTATTGAGGCAAAACAAGCGCAGAAAGTTAAACGAGAAAAACTGGTGTTTGAAGACCCTGTGGATGGGTGGCGATTGGCACTAACAGAGCTCATCGGGGCTGGAGAAGCGAACAAGGTAGAAAGTGTGGCGAAATGCCAGACTGACGAGTGCTTTCTCGTGGTGCCTGACGAATTTCGGGACCGTGTTTACCTACAAGTTTGCATCCAGGTATTTTTTTATAACACGTTCGGTTTACAGAGTTGTGTTGATCTATCTTGCATGTACGACAGAATTGCTTCCCAGGACTAGACTGCAAGATGCAGAATGCGTCGACACCGGAGGATAAACATGAAGTACAGCAGATCCACGTTTTGTTGGATCCGGTGTACAAGAAATTCCGAGATGGCGGAATGACTCTAACGAATTGTGATCGCTTATTGCTGTTCCTTCGGAAAGGAGCTAGCGATGCAGCAGCGTCAAAAGGTGCGTGTCTGTAGATCTTGCTGCCTTATGTGGCTGCGAATTATTGACGATTATGAACGTTTGGATGCAGGTCTTGAGCTGGAGCACGAGGACACGAAAGAGGCCCGCACAGTGCTGCATCGCTTGATTTCAAAACACTCGTCGAGCTTCAAGACGAAGACGGAAACTCGGAACGGTGTACAACGGCTTGTAGTGCATTTTTTGCCGAAGAATAACAAAAACGTAAACGCTCGCAGCCGCAAGTCTATCTCCAATTCACACTTCAAAAGGTAAGCTGCTTGATATAAGTGCTATTGTGCGAGAATGTTTCATCTACGGCAACATGGTTAACATTCTGGGATTTTGCTCGTAGAGGAATCAAGAGCACTTTGCCTGCTTCGACAAGTTAGCACACAGACTAAAGAGACCAGTGTCGGCGTTTTCATACGCTGGTACGAAGGACAAGACGGCTATCACCTTTCAGCACGTTGTAGTCAGTGGTGTGGCGCCTGATCGACTCTTGAACATCAATCAAGCCGAGGGCGAGGCAGAGGATGGAGTCCGAGTTGGGGATCTAAAGTTTGTCGCCTCGCCGATGTCTTTGGGCGGAGCAAAAGGAAATAGGTTCACCATTGTTATCCGGGGGCTGTCGTGTGAGGAGGGTTACGATGCTGAGATGATTCGCCCGACACTCGAGTCTGCTCTTGAAAAGGTCAAGATCCAAGGCTTTGCTAACTACTTTGGCTTTCAGCGGGTTGGGCTGCCCACCAGTGCAGTAAGATCTCATCATATTGGAGAGAAAATCATCGCAGGCAAGTATGAAGATGCTGTGAGGCTTCTTCTGGAACCTCAAGAGGATGATTCTAAGGACGCAGCACGCGCAAAGCAGTTGTATCTCGAATCAAGTGATGTTGAAGCCGCGATAAAGCTCATGCCACTTAGTCATGCTGTCGAGCGTCAAGTTCTTCAAGGCCTAAAGCGTTACGGATGCGACGCGTTTGAGCAAGCAGTGAAAATGTGTCATTCTCGCGCCGTGTGATGTACATGCACTCGTACCAGAGCTATCTGTTCAACCGAATGGCATCTTTCCGGTTGCGTCACTATGGAGCCAAGGTTGTTGCAGGTGATCTAATCCACTGTGACGATCAGGCTTGCCCAGTGAAGATTGTTACTGCTGAAGAAGCCGAAACATTGAACAATGAAAGGAATGACGCGTTGGCACTTGTCCGTCTGCCACTTCCAGGAACGAACGTGATGCTCCCATCGAATGCCACGAAGGAAGCGTGCTTCAAGGTTTGATATCTGCCATAGAACGCGATGCAAACTTGTACTAACAATGTTGTGATTGATGCTGAAGGTGATGGAGCAAGGCGCCACAAAGAAGGCTCTTTGTGAATCGGGACCGGTCAAGGGCGCGTACAGATCGTTGGTCTCATTCCCACGAGATCTTGAATGGGCATGGGAAAAAGACCAAGACAATGGTTCGTGCGCTTCAGACACTTTCTAGAGCTGCTGCGTTCGTGCTGATTGACACCTCTTGTGTGTTCCCAGCAGCATTTGCACTCAAGCTCTCGTTCTCGCTGGACAGCGGATGCTTTGCAACGATGTGTTTACGCGAGGTGCTCCACTCAGACATCTAGTAAAACAGCAGCCCATTCATTCATCATTATTCGATCCGGCCGTGGCCTTCGTATGCGCCGCTACAGTAACTCTGCTGTCCCAAATCGTCGTCCAACAACGGCGTTAAACGCAATTACAACACGGCTCTAATTCTTCTTCTCCATGTCTTCAAGTGCTTGGCGCACCAGCTTGGCGCCCGTAACCATGAAGAGCGTCTGCCAGATACCGAGACCCAGACGCGGTACGATGCCCTTGAACAGTCCGCCGTATCCCTGCTCCTTGACCACCGTGCGGAACACTTGCATCATGTTCTGCTTGGGTTCGCCACGGTCAGCGGCCGACTGCATCTGGATCCGCGCCACCTCGAACGGGTGGTTCCAGCAGGCCAGACCACCGCCCACAATACCAGCCCCGGCCTCCTGAGCCACCGTGAGCTTGGCGTCCTTGTCTCCGTGGAACATGACCTTGAATTGGCCACGGACGATCTCCGTAAAGCCCTGGCGCGACGCCCAATTGGTCGCTTGACGGAACGCAATGGCCGTACCGCCAGGGTAGAAGCCCTTGATGCCGTGAGCGCCGTACACGTTGCGGATCCGCTGCGACGTGGTGATGGAGCGGTCTCCCGTGACTGCAGCCGTGACCAAGAAGGTGCAAGGGCCCATGACCACGACTTGGCACACACCGCCACCGGCGCCAGCCAGGAAGCCCGTGAGTCCTTGACCCACACCTGCAGTCAGTAGCGAGTCGGAAATGGCCTCCTTGGAGAACAAGAGGATGGCGCCCTTGGACGCAGACTCGACCATCTTGGGCCCAGTGCCAGCCCAGAAGGCGGAGACGCCGCCGCCCTCGCGCATCACGTTCTTGAAGGCCTGCACCGTCGACTCGTTACGGAATCGCCCCATGCGCGTCTTCCAGACCTCGAAGGGCATTCCGAGGGTTGCGGCCTCCAGACATTGCAGCAGACCGCCGTTGAACAGGTCGCGAGGACCCACTTTCTTGCCGGACGTGGGTGGGGGAGACATCTCTAGACGAGAAATGAGGGAAGATATCTGAGCTGCAGAATTGATGTGAGTGACGTCGAGTTAGCTACGTTTTAGAAGCCGATGACGCTAAATCAGAGCCAGGTTCAAGTAAGCAGCTCAAAAGGTGCCGCACAAAAAGGGGGCATGACGTCACACTGTCATGGCATGGCAATACAAGAAGACCACTTGCGCCGCCCTGCCAATGTGTTTGGAGAGTTCTCGCTATTGTAGGGACACCTCAAAGCGTTGCTAGCACCCAGCTGTCGAGATTGGGTGAGCATTTGGAGCTGTGCCACAAGAATCGGCGGCCAGCTCGAGTGGTGGCTCGGCGCAAGGTATCCAATGTTTTGTGGATTGGTATCCGTGCGCCAAGGACCTCGGATATTGAGATTCGTGAGCCTTTATTATTCTACAAGATGACGTGTACGTGATTGCATGTCGAAAGCGAATTGAGCCGACGAAGCGAATTGTGCCGACGAACACTCCTGAATGACGACGCTGAGATTTCTACAACAGAACCAGGAGTTTCAGGCGTCATAACTTCATTCCGCCGCACTCCAACTCCAAAGTCGGTAAACGTGCATGCAGACGGACTGTTACAGGCAATGGCAACCTGCACAACCTTTCGGTGTCATAGTTCACACCAATTCGTGTGGCGCACACAATCGAGTCAGCATGGCGTTTTCGAGCGCAGACGGGCGGCTCGGCCTCGATTCTCCATTCAGCACGACATAAGGAAAGGCCACGGTGCTAGAGCTCCTGAAGACCGACGCTAGATAGGCGCCACACGACAACGATCCATCAACCTTCGGCTTGAGCCTCTCGAGTCCAAGCGCGTCTTCCTCCCGCTCCTAAACCCGAGCGCTTCCGCGGCCTCCAGACGCCACCCTCTGTCCTTATAGCAGTGGCGGCGGGAAAGAAGGCGATTCCCGACACCTGAACTGCTGTTTCTCCTGCTCGGTGCATTTGGACTCGCCCCTTCTTTCCCTTTGTAGGCTCCACTCTGGAGCTGAATAAGGAGACCCGACTGAACGACCAGGGCGCCCATGACAAGGTCGCACAGTACTGAGACTCCGTATCGCCGCTCTCAGTCCGTCACCAGCCACTCCCACCAGCACCATCGAGGCACGCCCGTGCTGGAGGAGCAGAACTACATGAACGACTTCAGTCCGCCGTCCAATGGCATGTACGTCATGGAGACGCCCCACCAACGCGACGGGGACTCGGCCCCCGATGGCCGACGCTCTCTGCGCCAATTGGACCAGAACGGCTCGTTCCGACAGCCGCACGGCATGACTCGCGGCGCCTCCGGGCCGTTTATTGCCGTGGATAACAACAGCACCATCAGCAGCTCTAGCGGCAACTATGTGGACGGAATGAGCCTCAATAACAACATGAGCGCCACTGCACAGCAGCCGTTGATCTCTACACCGAGAGCGACCCAGAAGAACATCATCCGGGTCATTGATAAGGACATGACACAGCAATTTCGAGGCAGGTCCAAGTCCGCGGCACAGGGACGCATTCGCTGGTTCGAGAACAGAAAGTCACAGCTGCTGGGATTTTGCTTGACCATGGCGTTTCTTGGAGTGTCGATCGCCATGTACAACTACCGCTGGACAGGTCTCATTGCAGGGTCCGTGAACACGATCATCTGTGGTTCAGCCGTTATTATCACGTATTGCCGCAAGAAGCAGTGGCATCAGCATCCGAACCCCATCGTGCACAATCGTTCCGTGCTCAGCATCTTCTTCGCGGTCTGTTTGCTACTGAATGTTCTTGTGGATTTTGACCCGACGGGTTCCTCCTCCGATTGCCAAAAGCTTGCAGGTATCACGGAATTCTTCTTCTTCACTGGAGAGGCGTGGGGTCTTGTTATGGCCTGCGATCTTTTTTCTCGGTACGTACTGCAATGGGATTATACCGATAAGGGTGACGTCTGACATAGAATCATGTTTTTCTGGTGATCTGCAGCTTACAAGCCCATTCACGAGCTATAAACGCTTGATGAAGTTCTATCACCTATGGGTGTGGCTAGGTGGTCTTGTCATGGGTATCCTCACCTACACTGTGGATGGAGCCGGTGGCTTTTTTACTGTGGATGGCCACTCTGTTACATACATGTCAGACACCGACGAAGTCATCGGATTTTGCCTAGCTTCGTCGCGCGTTTGTTGTGACGAAGGGAAACGTGTCCCGATGATGTAGCAGCGTGCTCAAGTTCTTCTAGCTTCCTGAACGCACAGCAATGGTGAGTACTTTGATGACTTCCGGCGTGGAGAAGGCAATCTAACGGGTGTATTCTGATGTCAAATTTTGCTAGGCCATGGATTTTGATTTATGCCTTCGTGCTCCTAGTGCTGTTTGTGTCTGTGTGGTACGTGGTCAGCGGTATAGTGGTGATGTTTTAAGTGAGACAGCTAACATTTTTATTCCGTGATACAGTGTGCTAACGCTGGCTTGGCATCGACTGTACCTGCGCGGTGTCCCCAAGACGTATAACATCCGTCTTCGTGTGCTGAACTACATTTCCTTGTAAGATCGCGTCTATTTTCTGCCACTGCATATCCATCGATTGCTGCTGCGCATTCTGGGCAACACAACCGTATCTAACATGTCTTTTGTTGTTGTAATATTCCCAATGAACAGCTTTACCGGTGCCTACGTTTTCTACTGGTTACTGCTACTGTTGTTGTACATGTGCGCGTACTTCTTGTCCACGCAGAGCAACACTTCAAACTCGAAGGCTGTTGCTCAAGTTCTTCGTCAGCTGGTGATTTTCCTTGTGGCGTCGAAGGGCTACTTGGACTATGTCATCTGGTTTGCAGTGAACAACATTGAACGAAAAGGAGGAAACGGACGCGATGAGTCAGCAGACGTCGACGTTGATTTAAGTCCTCAAGTGAACACTGCCTTGAGATCGGAAATTTTGTACTACACCACATCTGGTATCAAGGAATCTGTTCGCGCAGTGACTGATGAGCTAATCTCAATCCCAATCTCAGGCGAAAGCGAGGCGGTTCGTTTTCCATAGCTCGTAAACTTGTGCTGTGCCTGACGTGTATATTAACGCTGTGTGCTTTGTTACCGTTAATTTTGTTTTTGCTACAGGGCAAGTCTATCAAGTTTTGGTCATTCAACCCGTCATCGTTCCGCAATATTCGTTTGGCGTTTGGTATCAGTGACGCCGAGTACATTCAGATGTTTGGTGCTACGACAAAGGAACGGTTCAGCGAAGGCCGCAGTGGCGCTTTCATGTTCTTCACGTCTGATGAACGTTTGATTTGTAAGACGATGTCTCCCGAAGAATGCGCGTTCTTGCGCAAGATGGCACCCAACTACGAAGCGTACATGACGAGCAACCCCGACACGCTCCTCACGCGGTTCTATGGGTGTCACTCCGTCTCTCTGTACGGCAAGATGTACTACTTCGTGGTAATGGGGAACCTGTTTGCAGACACGGACGTTGTTCACCACCGTTACGACATCAAGGGATCTTGGGTGGATCGCAATGCTAAGGTTCCAAGCCCTGGTGATAAGACTACTTGCCGTTACTGCAACGCTTCATATACGTTTGGCAGTACCAAGAATCAGGTATGATGATTTAGCTTTTTCTGCGGGGTGATTTGGCAGTTTGGTGATGGTGCTTATTTTGATTGACAGGAATGCGGGGATGGCATGAATTACCATGAACCTGACATCGTGCTCAAGGATAACGATTTGATGACCAAGGTAAGGCTTTCAGCTAGGAATTTATTGTAAAGCCATGATCTGACGTTTTTGCTGCAGATTCGCATCGACCCAGGGACAGCTCATCGTATCTATGACCAGATCCACAAGGACAGCGACTTCTTGTGCTCACAGGGTATCATGGACTACAGTCTGCTCATGGGTATCCAGAGCTCCGAGTTCTTTGTGGACACGAGCCAGTTCACACAAGGGCGCCGCGAACAGCTCTTCACGCAACCTGCGACGAGTGTGGCCGGCCCGTCACTTTACCACTTTGGTATTATCGACTTCCTGCAGCAATGGTATGCATTTTTTATGGTGCATCCGATATCGTACACTTTGCTGACTTTGCTGCAATGTCGTTGTGATGTTCTTCAGGACGATGGAAAAGAAGATGGAGCGCTTTTACAAGACTTTCGTGAAGCGAAAAGACCCTGACGGCGTCTCTGCTCTGCCTCCGAAGCCGTACAAGTTCCGCTTCCAGCAAAGATGTCGCGCATCTTCGCGCTGACGACTCACATGCGTGCCGAGAACAACACGTTGTTCAACAATTACCCGGCTTTGATCGACGTGCTGGACCAGGGCAACTACGATACCCAGCGTCACAACACGTTCGCCAACATCTCGGAGATCGACCGACGACCAGTATTCAACCCGGACCAGCCGCACGATGTCCGCGCCGTGTAGTCATCACACTGCATGCACACAGTTATCAATCACCTACCGACTCCTGGTAAGTTGGCGAGAACGAGGAGTAGGAGGTCTTCAACGTTACGCGAGCGGTGCTGGAATATTGTCCGGTACATCTCGCGTTGGAAAACCAAGTAAGAAGAGCAGTTTATAATTACAGGCGTGTTTGGCATGTCGAGCTTCCAGCATGAAGCTGCAGTAAATAAAGCCTCCCTGCTGTATTATTTCAACCAATCGTATGGTCCCACCTATCAATTCCCCTTCACATCTGAAGTCCGAGCCAAAAAGACCTGCTCAACATGGTGAAGGTGCGTCTCTAGCGACCCATCCAGAGGACTATTAGCTGTAGCCACAAGCTTACGAGAGGCTGGAAGCTGTAGATTGTGCACTTGCAGATAATATTAACTTGGTTGAATGCGATGTGGACGTGATGCAGGCGACGTCTCCGAGCGTTAAGGCGATCTTTATCCTGGACAGCGATGGCAACCGTGTGTGTGCCAAGTACTACGACAAGTCGTACCCTACGCAGAAGGAGCAGCTCGCTCTAGAGAAGAAACTGTACGCCAAGACCAAGAACGCCAACGCGCGTCTAGAAGGTGAGAGCGACAGAGTGAAATTGTGGTACGACGAAGAATTGTCTAACTGTTGCTTATATGTTCTTTTTACTGGTCATAGCTGATATTATCCTGGTAGAGAACATCGTCAGTGTCTACCGATGTGGGTCGGACACTACAATGCACGTGGTTGGCTCAGCTTCGGAGGTTTGTGAAGGCGTTGGTACAATTGGACAAGTATCGAGTTTTGAACTGGTGGTTTTTGGATGGACTGTAGAACGAATTGATCCTCTTGAATGTCTTGGACTCGGCCTTCGATGCTGTTAGCAGCTTACTGAAGTGCGTTACTGGCTGTTGTTTATTTCTACTTCATGGCGTGGGTTTTCATTACGAATTTTGCGGATAACAGGGGACGGATGGATCGTCATGTGATGCTGGATAACATCGAACTGGTGCTGCTTACATTTGATGAAGTTGTTGACGGCGGGTAAGAAGATATGCACTGTTGGTCTTTGATGTGCTGGAAGATTTTTAAACGAATACTAATTGTTCTGGATCAGAATCATTTTGGAAGTCGACACTCCGTCCATTTCGAACCGCGTTCTCATGCGAGTAAGTTATGTTTTGCGTTGCGACTATCGCAGAACTGGAGTTTTTATTCATGAGTTGAATGAGCTAACGCGTTGTTGTTCTTTGTGTTTATTTACTAGGGCATCGACAACGAAGTACCGATGGCGGAACTCACGATCTCACAGGTGCGTTGCACTATGGCAAGGGACCCAACCACGTATATATCGCTGACATGTGCATGCGTTTGACTTTGTAGGCGTTTGCGTCGGCTCGCGAGCAATTTTCACGCTCCTTCCGCAGCTAGACGGCATCTTGCAATTGCCACACCAACAGTGCATCTGCTTGCCTTTTTAGTTGTCTCTCAAACACGACTTGTGATTTCTTTCCTCCAAACCACTGTTCTTGTCGTTGACCTCCATGGCGATCAGCTACATCACTTTGACTACTGAAATACATCCAGTTGGCTACCAAGAAGTCATAATAGCGTGTCAAAACCAATCATGGAAATTAGCGCGAAATTAGCTTTGCGGACATGAAGGAGCAAGAGCAGGAGCAGAGTGCTCCTTGGGGGCGGTTCACACTCGTTTCCAAGGACCCAGCAGACGACAGCGACCACATTTACTTCTCCAAGAAAGTGACTACCATCGGCCGCAACCCGCGACGCTGCGACTACGTCATCAACCAGCTCTTTATCAGCAGCATCGTACGATCAACTTTCAGTTGTTTCTACTATTGCACAGGGTTATGACTCGATTTAATTGATGTTTTCACTATAATGGCTGGTGGCAGCACTGCGTCGTGCAATTGGAAGGGGTGGATGACTCTGGAGAGCCGCGTATCAAGCTGAGCGATAACAGGTTGGTGACGGTGTTTTGATGGTGGGGATGCAAGAGCATTGTTTAATGGTTCTATTTGCGATGATGCTGTGTATGTTGTGGTTGCAGTCGCAATGGGATTTGGGTCAATGCAGAACGCATTGGCAAAGGAGCCTCGGCCCCATTGGGCAACGGTTTTACTGTTCACTTCACGAAGCCGGGGACAACACCGTCAGGTGCAGAAGAATTGATTATATGAACATGAATTCGGCGTATTTACCCTGATTTTTGTTTTGTTTGATTCGGCAGGCGTCGCTCCAATGGCTTATAAAGTTGAGCTGCTGTACGTATGGGTGGTGATTTGCAGCGACAAACTGCAGTTTTATTAACTACTGGTGCTTTTGTGCTTGTGTTGGCAGTTCTGCTAAAACCCTGGATTCACAAAGTGAAATGCATGATGAGCAGGAGAACAACAGCATCAATACGACCCTCGGTGGTGACGAACACTTCGAGATGACCCAACAAACTGTGATAAGTGATGCCAACACAAATGCCACTTCTGAAATTCCCTCTCCGTCAGAGAAAAAGCGTAAGCGTGCGGACGAAGAACCTGCCGTTGTTACGGTCGCTTCACAAGAACTTGAAGCGAAACTCAAAGCAATGGAAGCCAAGCTCAAGGCTGCAGAAGTGCAGGTTAAAGCTGCTAAACGCCAGATCAAGGTTGCAGAAAATAAGGTTGAGACTTTGGCGGAGGAGGACAAGAAGTTGCGTATTAAATTGAGTAAGGTTGAGCAAGAAGGCATGACCTTGATGTCCAAACTGGAGGCAGCTACAGCGGAGAACCTGAAATTGAAGACAGACCTGACGGCAAAGGATAAGTATTTGGAATTGAAGCTTGAGGAAGCGGCTACACAATACAAACACGATTTAGAGGCCGACCAAGACGCAAAATCTCAAGACATGGAGACAAAGCTTAAAGAAGCTACAAAGAAATATCAGCAAAAGGTGGAAGCTGAGCACTATGAACAACGACGAGAAATGAGCGAGAAGATGGCAGCATACGCCAAAGAGAATTCACAGCTGCAGGCGAGTGTGGTTTCAAAAGATGAAGAGCTGACGGAATGTGAGGACACAATCACCACGTTGCGGGAGAAAATTGGCGCTTTGGAAGAGCAGGCAAGGGAATTGAAGTCCAAGGTGGATAAGCTACCAGAGTACGAAAAAAGATCAGCGAATTAAGCGCCAAGGAGATGACGTTGGCTAAGTGCGAAGAGAAGATCAATGAATTAGAAGAGAAACTCACTGCGTCGAAGGACGAGAACTCAGAGATGATTGGACTTCTTGCTGCTGCCGAAGAAAAGGCTGCTGCTGCTGAGGAAAAAGCCTCGTGTGCTGCCATTGCCGCTGCTGCTTCTGCTACCAAAATTGCAGAAGCAGATGAGAGACGAGAATTGCAAGCATCTATTGTATCCCTTCGTAGCGAACTCGAAGAGCACCGCACCCAGCTCGCAAGATATGAAGAGGAGGTACTATTCAAATGTTTTGTTCCTCGTGCTCTTCCACGTTGGTGTCTAATACCTTGTTTCGATTATTATGCTAGGCCAAGAAGCGACGGGAGGCCGAAGCTGTAAAGACGGCTACTGCAGCAGCGACAGTGACGATTCCCGAACCAGAGAGCAGCTCAGTAAAGTAAGTCATCTCATGCTTGCCCATTGCTTTATCTGGGGACTGACTTTCTGTGTTGTTACCTGCTTCTTGTTAATGACCAAAGAGCAAATGCACCCGATGGTGATGATGTCGTAGCGATGCGGGCTCAACTGGCTGCCGCTCTGGACCTTTTGGGCAAGTTCAAGCTCTTGGTCTCCGTGGTGTGGGTCAACTTACTGGATCAACCTCTCAAGCACTTGGTGACCTTCATCTCTTATCAGCGGCTTCGATGGAGTCTGTGCGAACGAACACTACGGTAACAAGTTCGTCAACTTCTCCTACGGAAATCGACACCAATGAAGCGTCACTAAAGAACCCTGACATGGAATCAACTACGGACACGAAGAAGAAAGTCGTCATTGTTCGTGACGACGCCGATCATGCATTGGCGGAGCCTAAGGCGTCACCTCCCAAGAAGAAGCGGGAGAAGAAGCGAGCGCACAAGCAAGCCGCACCACTTTCTGCAGCAATCGAGACGGATGCGGCCTCAGCTATCGCTGCAATGGCCGCAACTGAAGATAGCAGCGCTAAGAGTTCTCCAAGCAACGCGAGCACTGCAGTTGTAAACGGAGACGCAGGTGAAGGCGACTGGGAAATGCTGGAGTGACTAACCGCAATTGCAGCGATATCAAGCGCCGCAAACAACTTACAAGATGCTCATCGTCATGGACATACTGGCAGAACTTGTTGTTAGCGTGGTGACGTATTTGTAAGTGCCAGCCATTTCGTCGACGATCAAAAATGAGCACCAAGCAGAAGGCAACATTGCAAATCAACAGCGAATGCTCAACAATTACCCATCAAACAGCAACATTAGGGAGGGCTGACATCCATCATCACAGTGGCAATCCAATTATCCGACATATCAATGCAGGTAGGTCATCTCTCCTTTTTGACGACAGTGGGCTCCACCTTTATACTACAATTTGTATGCTAACCCTATCCTGCGCCAAGATACTTGTTTTTGCTGCTTGGTACCAACAACTGTCGCTCACTTTGCGTCTCGCCCTCAAAGCCACACAAGCCCTTTGACCATGCTTCGTACTGCCCTCTGTCTCCGTGCTGCCGCTCCGGTCCAGCGCCGTATCGCCGCCTGCGCTGCACGCACCTTCTCCTCTTTCCCTCCTCACGAGATCATCGGCCTGCCTTGTACGTCCTCCAAGCTATTCAAGTTTTAATGCGCACAACTGACCATGTTTGTGATCCATTTTTATATATTATTATTATTCATTATTATGAATGCAGCGCTGTCGCCCACCATGGAGACCGGCAACATGTCCAAGTGGAACCTGAAGGAAGGCGATGAGATCACCGCCGGCACCATCGTGTGCGAGATTGAGACGGACAAGGCCGTGGTGGACTACGAAGCCACGGACGACATGTTCCTGGCCAAGATCCTCATCCCGGAAGGTGCTGAGAACATCCCTGTGGGTCAACCCATGATGGTGGTGTGTGAGGAGCAGGAAGACGTTGCTGCCTTCAAGGAGTTTAAGGTAGAGGACGCCCCGCCGCCCCTGCTCCTCCCGTGCTCTCACCGGAGGAGAAACCCCGAAGAAGGAGGACGTGCCCGTGGACGCTAAGACCAACGAGCCCGTGCTGCCTCAGGACTTCCTGGTGACCTCCCAGACCCCGGTCAAGAAGGTTACTGGCCCGGCGATCCCGGCCGCCCCTGCTGCCAAGCCTGCAGCTCCGGCTGCTGGCACGAAGGCCGCTGCCCCCGCTCCTGCTTCTGACGCTGTGTTCGAGGAGAAGTGGGGTCTTGGCATGAAGAAGAGCGCCATCTCGACCAGCCTCATCAAGAAGCAGCAGGCGTACATTGCATTGTACGGCATCACGGGCATGACCCCGCTGCCCTGCCGGAGAAGAAGTAAAATTTCTAGCACTAGGTAGAGCAAGCACAGACCAGACCCCGTTGCTACAAGCAATGCTAGAAGAAAAGTGTTGCTTATTTGTTAAATGAAAACGCACTTATTTGGAGCTTGCAAATGTATTAAGAGTGAATACTGTAGAAAGAGACTCTCAATTGACTGCTATCGAGGCTTACTGAGGAACAGTGATGCTCATGGAGTGCACCTTCTCAAGGTGATTGAGCACGCCGAAAGCGTCCACCGTTAAGAAGTCAAACAGCCCCGGGTGCTTCGCGTCAAGCGTCTGCGACAGATCGATGAGAATAGCAACGTGTCAGCGAGCGCTCGGTAAGACAAGCAAGCCAATGTCAGCAGAAGCGCACCTGATACTCAGCATAGTCGATAACGCCGTTGCGATCCAGGTCAGCATCCTCAAACGTCTTGTCAATAATGTGCGCCAGCTGCTCCTCCGACAGAGAGATCTCCAACTCTACAATTCCATCATCACCAATTAGCACAGCAATAAACAAACAGCAACAGCATGTCCACTGTCACAAATGATCCCCGCACCATTGCATTCTGCCAGACACGAGCGTAGCAGCTCTGTGGTCATTTTCTTGGAGATGAATCCCGTGCCTTCAGGGTCCAGCAGGTAGAACGACAGCATGAGCTTCTGCTCACGTGTGGCCTTCTGACTCAGCAGCGACAGTCCCTTCATCAGATCCTCGAACGTCACCTGCAGCACATCGACACAACAAAAACATCAGTCTCTCATCATTAGATGCAGCTACAGTACTATGGCCTTACATGGCCCTTCTTATCCATGTCAAAGATCGCGTAGAGGCGGTTGACATAGAGACTGGAGGAGTTGCCGTCTCCGCCCGCCAAGAAGCGGAAAAACTCGTCCTTGGGGATCACCACCGCGTCGTCCTCGTGCTGGCCCAGCACGGCCGCCAAGTGCTTGCGGATTGACCGCATTTCGTGCGGAGAGAAGACTGCAGAGATGTCCACATCCGCCAGTTTCGTCTCCAAAAGAGAGTGCGGAGCGGGCGGAGGAGGCGCCGAGACGCTCGGAGGCGCGCTGATAGGCGCAGGGGCAGACTTGGAAGCCACGGGAGCAGGGGCAGACACAGGCGCAGAGGGCGGCGCGATGTTGTCGGCGCTGCGGGAGCTGCGTGGAGGAGACGACGGCTTGCCTTGCTTGTTCCCCATGGTACGGTAGCTGCTGATTATGAAATGGATGTGGATTCCGATTTTGATGAAGCTGGATTGGAATGATAGCTACAGTTGATTTAGCAACGACTTTGCATATGTATGTGGCACATAATCGAATGGTATGATCATTCTGAGATATGGACAAGATGTGTTTTCGGTACCAAATACTTGGTACGAGTGCCAATTTCTTGGAGGACAGCACACCGTTGAAGTCATGGTAGTGCGGTCGAGTACACGCGTGCAGGAGGAAGGGAAGGAGGCGACGGTGGCGGTGCCTGCTGAGGTCATCGAGGCCATCGCTATGGTGCGAAGCGATTCTCCGCTTGTGGCGGCCGAGGGGTTCTCCAAGCTCTCGCACGCCACGTTTAACAACCGTGAGTTGTGACAATTGACTTACATTATGACACTCCACTCACTCTGTTGGTCTATAGCGGTTAGTAAGGAGGCAGCTGGTCAGGCTGGCGCGATCAAGGCAATTGCGGAAGCGATGGAGCGCAATATCTCCAACGGAACAGTGCAGGAGGACGGATGCCATGCACTGCGCAACGTCGCCTTCCGTTGCGGTGAGCTAATTGACTGCAGTAGTTATGACGATTATGGTTGAGACTTATATTATTTATGTCTGTCGTTTATTAGATCTGAATCTGGTGCTGGCACGCGAACAGGGCGCGATCAATGCTGTGTTCAAGGCGATGGAGGCACATCCTGAGAACGAAGCGCTGCAGTCGGAAGGCTGCTGGGCTCTGCTGGTCTTTTGCTCTAATACAGGTTCGATGCTAACTGGTGCGATAAATGTGGTGTGCGTTCTTGACGTTCTTGATGGGTTATTGCGCTATAGAGGAGAACGCCATGGCAGCCAGAGAGCACGCGTCTATTGTGGACAAGGCGGTCGAAACGTACAAGACAAACGCTGACATCCAGGGCCGCGGTCAATTTCTGAAGGTGCTCCTTACTTGAGCTTATGTTGGTTAGCATTGCAAGTAATCAACAGAGCTAAATTTAAGCCACTCCTGTCAGATTCGCTTTGGAGGTGAACATGATCCTGGCAGCCTGGCTGAAGCAATGGGCACTGTGACAGCAGCTACTGGTACATGCGTCATGTTAAACTGTGGCTGCTTTCTGAGATTCACTTCTCAAGCCCGTCCCATCCCATCGGTCTGCCGTAGCCGACCACTACCCACTTCATTCTTGCATTTACCGACTAAAGATCACGCGAAACAACTTCAACTTCGACCATGGTGACAGCTCACTTCGGAAATACGTGTGTGCAAGAGCACAACGACAAGGAGTCGATGACGCCAGTGTATGAGATCACGGAAGCATTAAAAATGGTGAAAAGCGACTCCCCAGTCCTTGCCGCTCAGGGTTTCTCCAAGATCTCACACGCTACGTTCGACAATCGTGAGTGGCGACTAGTTGACTCTCATTATGACACATTGTTAACTCAGTCTCTTCGACTACAGAGAATGCCAAGGAGGCAGCTGGACAGGCTGGTGCTATCGAAGCAATTGTGAACGCGATGGAGCGCAACATCTCTGATGAAACAGTGCAGAAAGACGGATGTCACGCATTGCGCGAAGTCGCCCTGCAATGCGGTTAGTTCGTCGACTAGAGGAGTTGCATGTTGTGGCTGGAGATACTCATTGTTGTTTATGACTGCGGCCTTAGAAGCTAATATGGTGCAAATACGCGAGCAAGGCGCGCTTAATGCTGTGTTGAAGGCGATGGAAGCGCATCCTGAGAATGAAGCTGTACAGGCCGAGGGTCTGTGGGCTCTGGTGGACTTTTGCTCTAACACAGGTTCGATACAGTTGATCTGATGGTGATTGTATGTTTCAAGCTAACGCTACTTGCTGCACTAGAGGAGAATGTCACGACAGCCAAGAAGCACCAGTCTATTGTGGACAAGGCCCTCGATACGCACAAGGCAAACGGAGACATTCAAGGCCGCGGTCAATTGCTGCAAAAGCTCTTCACGGGTGCCTACGTGGGTTAATGAAACAGACTGTCGATGTAGGATCGGTACCAGGGTGACGATGACGAAAGCATATATAATCCTGTCCCTGACTGCACTATACTGCTTCCCTAGTACAACAGCTTAACGACAGTGCATCTTAATCAAATCATACTTGATGTTTGAACGATCCATAGCCTGTAGGCGTCACGTAGAGGCCGTACTCGGGGTGTTTGTGGCGCTTGTGGATGTTTTCCAGCTCCACGAGACTTAGCACGCTGGAGCCAAGTCCAAGCATACATCCCGACGCAAACGGCACCACACACGCCTGGAATGAAAAGAGCACCGAGAACGGGTCCATGAACTGTAGTGTCGACGACAGGAAGAGTCCCAGCATAGCCATCATGTTGAAACCTGATTGAACACCCACAAATGTCAGCAACTTCTCAAAAAGCATCGACTAAAAAGCTATCAAGAAACGTACCGGTGACCCAAGTCTCAAGCGTCGTGAGTCGGCACGAAAACCACTGGTGGACGACCTCCACGTGCCCCAGATAAGCACTCAGCAGCAGCAAGAACGATCCAGCGAAGAACGGGACCCAGTAGCCGACGATGAGGCTCAGTTCGTCCCGTTTAATGTCCACAACGCCAAAGTTCTCCGTGTCCGAGCGTACCCAGATGTAAGCCCGAGCAAAGACGTAGAGCATCGAACCCAGCATGCCCATGATCGCTGTCCAGTAGTCGATGCGACTAGGGAAGAAGCCCACATATTGCCGTTCCAGCACCGGTTCGCTGCCGTGGAAATACTCGTCCAGCCAGATCTCCAAGTTGTGGCAGCAGTTGATCACTTCCAGGTACGTCACCGCGTGGTAAACAAGGAAGAAACCCGCCCCCACCAGCAGCGGGAAGTCCACCGACGAGTGCACTTGGTTGCCTGGGTCTCGAGCTGCCTTGTAGCCCCTGGCGCTGTGCGCGACGACCTCCCCGTGATGCCCACGATGAAGAGCGTGAAGGCCACGATGGCGCTGAGACTGGCCCAGAAGCTCAGCGAGCGGATCTTCCAGTTCCGGCCGTGCCACGCGCGATACAAAGTGGTCATCATCTTGCGGTGCGCGCGCGAAGACCAGACGATGCGCTTCTGGTCCACTGTGTAGAAGTCCACGAGCGTGGGGGAGAAGGCGTCCACGCCATAATAGACCGAGTTGACGCTGTCCGGCGCCGGCACGATGAGCTCCTCGGACGCCACGCGGGAGTACGTGGACGACACGGACGAGGCCGTGGGGCTCGTGGCCGCGTACATGCCGTGCTGCAGCAGAGGGAGGTCCTTCTTGGCCACCATATTCATCGTCTGAGGGTCGTTTGAGAGTGAAGCCCTGAGTTAGATCGCTTTCGCTTTGGCAGCTGGTGAGGAGCTGTCTGTTTTGGTTTCACTATGGGGGCGGTTGCGATCCAGCCAAAAATAGAAGATTGCTTGCTGGTTGGCTTGGATTTAATATCGGCCACTTGATACTGGCGAAGAGATCTGAGTGCTGGAGGGAGAGATGAAGAATGGGCAGATAAAATGAGTTGGGAACGGTAGTTTGCTGCACGCCCGATCTTTGCGACTTGGCTTCAACGAGCCCTTTCCGCCGCGGCGTATACTGAGCTTTGACTGGCGCTCAGTATGCCGCGCGGATTTCGAATACGGCGAGGGAATCGAATGGCGCTGCGCAATTGACCGCGCGTGGAGAGCGTCGTGCGAAGCCCGTTTGCATGCTGTGCTGCCTGCTACAGGACGGCTGGCAGGCAATCAGCAAGCGGCTGGCGGACTCGCAGGCGTCGAGGGTGGGGGAATAGGCGTGAGTCACGTGACGCAGGGGTTTGATCATTAAAACTTCGAATGCACTGCATTCGAATGCAATGGCGTTTGCTTTGCATATGGTGTGCTTCAGCTGGGGTGTAGGATGGACACCATGTGAGAATCCTGCCTCAGGATCTTTTCTTCTTCAGTAAAGTTATAAATTAAGAATAGTTATAGCAGTGTTTTATGAATTTATTCAACTCCATCTTGCGCCAATACAAGGCTGGTGCAGGCACAGCAAAGCTCAGTGGAAGCTCACCAAGTAATTCCAGCAAGGCATTTGTTATGGTAGCCACCTTTATAGTTCGAGCTTCACTCGAACTATATACTACTAATATTTAAAACTGATCAAAGCAGGCTATACAAATGTATTCGCCAGACCATCGGATGCGGTATCCAAGGCCGCGCTAGTTTTGCTGTGGCCTGTTTTCAGCGGTGGACAAGCTTCAATTGCAAGGAGAGGGTGTACTTTTGAGCAGACGATCGTCAAGACCGTCAATAATTCGAACCCCGTGGGCGACACAGACGAAGCCCTACATTTGTTTCATTGAAAACTTTATCGCCAATATATTGTCCTTAGCTACTTTGAAATGGTAGTGAATAATGATAGTTCATTGCACTGCACACTCTTTAAGCCAAAATCGATGCAAGTGAGGTTTGCTATTCATGCAAACAGAAATGTACCGTTTGTCTAGTATACACCAGGCGTATACCACCTTTGTATACCATCCTTTTATGACGAACAGACGCGACATACTCTTCGAAAATAAAATGCGAAATAAATTCGCGGAACACAATCATCACCCAAAATTTCAACCAATCATTCACTTTATGCATGAGCCAGTTTTAACCAATCAGCCATCTATCTGCACGCTGCAATCCACGGCATGGCGACGAACCACCTGCTCGCGACTCCTGCCTTCGCGGACTCGTCCAGCGACAACGACAGCGACGACGACCATGGACTCGCCAGTGTCTACAGCTTCGGGCAGGTATTGAAATCATCCTAGAAATCCATCAGGGTGCTGAGATCGGACTGTGACAGACTGAGCGTTGTGCCTTTTCGTGTCTTCCTGCAGAACACGTACGGAGAGCTCGCTCTAGGCGACACTTTCGACCGAAACGTACCAACGCGTGTGGATCTCGGCAACGGGAGTGATGGTAAACAGGTGGTGGATGTCGCCTGCGGGAATGAACAAACTGCCATTCTGTTTGGTGAGTTGCTAGACTGCTGCGATTGTTTTGGTGGTGGCACTGATTAGCGCTATGGTATGACAGCGGATGGAGACGTGTATACATGCGGTTATAACGACAGGTAGGATCGGCACTACTTGCAGCTATTGAACCATGGTGACTGACTTTTGGCTGGGGTTAGTGGACAGTGTGCAGTGGGGACGACAGAGCGTGTGCCGACACTTCGGTTCTCTCCGAGCCTCAGCTCCAAGCGATGTGTGCGCGTCTTTTCTGGGAACGGAAGTGAGCACTTGGCGGCATTGAGCGGTAGGGATCTTTTGTTTTGCACTGGTGTTACTGGTACGAGTATTAGTGTTTTGAGCTTACGGCGTTGTGTAGTAACTGGGAATCTATACACTGTCGGCTTCAACATGCGTGGCCAGTTGGGTCTTGGTTCTGCGACGACTGTCACGGAGCCAACGTTGGTAGAAGAACTTGCAGGCAAACGGGTGGTGGATGTGGCCTGTAGCTACTTTCACACGGCGATCATCATGGACGACGGCGAATTATACTCCTGCGGATGCAACGACTTTGGTCAATTGGGCTCAGGTGACCACAATGGTCGGCTTATTCCACACCCTGTTGGATACTTTTTCGTCGTCCAGTCCTCGCGGTGGCTTGTGGCCAGCACTACACTGTTGCATCACTTCGTGCGTGCTGTTTTGTGAAAATAGACAACACCATTGAATGCTAATCGTTGCTGGCATCGTTGTTGCAGAGGAAGGCGGGGCTGTCGCGTTCGGCAAAAATGACCATGGGCAGCTAGGTATCAGCAATACGTCGGAGCCAGTACTGGAGCCTACGCGTTTGGCTCCTCCACTGGACAGAGCAGTAGTGCTACAACTCTCTTGCGGGTATCACCACACTGCTGCTGTCACCGAGGACGGAGCTGTTTACACTTTTGGTCGCAACGATTACGGCCAACTTGGACTGGGACATAAAATGCATATGTCTATGCCAATGGTGCGTAGTCTTGAAGCCTAAGACTGTTTTCTCGTGGCTGAAAGACTGTTGTTGTGTCTATTATGCGGCTTTGCGCAGGCAGTGGAAAGTTTGTCACGAATGAGAATCGTCCAGGTCGCTTGTGGGTGCTATCACACCCTTGCGCTCTCCGACGACGGTAAGGTGTTGCCATTTGGACGCAACAACCATGGTCAACTTGGACTCGAGACGTCGGTGGATTGTTTGAGTCCACAGCTCATATCTACCTTGAGAGGCAAAATCGTTTTCAAAGTACGGAATATAGGCTGGTTGCACCCTGATATGTTTCGTATTGGATACTCATGCCATTGTCTTTGACGCCCAAATAGATTGCTGCTGGGTTCTACCATTCGATCTGCTTGGTGGGACCACGCGACGTCGAAACCCCGCAAGCAAAAGCTTTGGATCACTAAGTGGGGACCTGCGCAAGATGCTCAACAATTCCACCAGAAGTGATGTCACGTTTGTCGCCGAAGGTCGTCGGCTTTTCGCACATAGTTGTATCTTGGTAGCTCGTTGTGAACCTCTTGAGAAAATGCTGGACGGGCGAATGAAGGATGGCTCATTACCTGAAATCGTAATCCCGGAATATTCGGTTCGTCGATTAGTACTTGTATACGGTGGGCCTTGCAGAGTTCTAATGTCGACTGCTTTGTTGTGGCCTTGCGGCAGTACGATGTTTTCGCAGCCTTTATGGAGTTCCTCTACACAGATGAAGTGGCCGCTTTAGCAGCACGTGACCTACCAGCAGGTACGTGGCTGAGTCAATGGTTTTTTTCGTTCTCGTTACTGCGAATACTAAGACAGAGTTCTTACCATCGTTTGATTCCCATGCTTGCCTTGCAGAATTTGCACTTGAGCTACACGTTTTGGCTGATCAATACTTGGTGTCTACTCTTCGAAGGTACTTGCCTTAGTAGTATATATCGCCTGGAGCACCTTCTAACCTAACATGTTGGTCTTTTCATGAAACAGCTTATGCGAAAACGCGCTTCTACGAATACTGTCGGTGGATAATGTTGTTTTGATCATGGAGGTTTGTGCGCAGAACTATGTTGTATCTCAAAGGTTGTAGACTTATCAATTGTTTTCACTGTGCTCCAATGACTCGTTGCATGCTACAGTCTGCGCATTTTCGCGATGCTTATGCACTCAAGAAACGCTCGCTCGGCTTTATCCTAGATCACTTTGCCCGTGTAATAGCTACAAAGGTAGGAGTAGCTCCGTCATTGAGTTTTGCTGGCAAGTTGGTCCTAAACACTTTGTTACACTCGTGACTAGGCTTTTATTGAGCTACCGCAAGAGCTGCTTCAAGAGGTGTTGCTCATGGCTTCTCAGCAAGGAGTTGCAGTCCCCAATCAAGCCGATCCCAATACTTACCGAAATCATTTGTCATAATGGATGCCTTCCATACTTTAACCTCGCTGTATATCCCCATACTCCTAGAAGACGCATGAATGACGACAAACAAAGATTACATTGTAGCACGTTAGTGTATCCTTGTAAGCATAATTGTGCTGGTAAAGCCACGCGCTACGCGTTGTTGCTGTTGTATTCATCCTGGTTGCTCAACTCATTTCTGTCAGCATGCTCACAGGTGTCTCTAAGTATCCCTTCCACTGGTTCGAGAAGCGCGCCATTGTCGCACCATCAATCACGCGGTGATCACCACTCCATGATACATTCATCAAGCGTACAGCTTCGACGTTGCCTTCTGTGTCAAATCGTGGCAATTTCTGGATTTTTCCAATTGCTCCGATGGCAACCTGTGGAAGCAGGAGGACAGGACTCATGTACGTGCCGCCAATACTGCCGATATTGGAGATTCTGTTCATCACGCCACAAGGTCGTAAGAGGCTTGCAGTCAATCATACAGACACATGAGCACAACTACGTACGAGAATGTGCCTCCTTTCAGATCATTCGGGCCAAGTTTGCCATCAGTAGCAAGTTGTTGGAGACGATTAAGATCCTCAGCAATCTGCATGATACTCTTTGCCTGATGTTCACGTTAGGCACACAACACTGCGTGAGCTTGCTAGGCATGCTTATAAGTTTAAAAAGTGCACATACCTGAACATTCTTGACATTCGGCACGATCAATCCTGTGGGTGTGTCCATTGCAACCGAAATGTTATGCGCAGCAACCATAGTGATTTCTGTTTCGCTGTCGTTCACGGTCGCATTCAGGATGGGGTATTCCTTGAGCGCCAGCGAAGCAGCCTTGATGATAAAAGGCATAAACGATAGCTTCACGCCGCGGGACTCGGCGAGAGGCTTCAACTCGTTACGAAGGTTGTAAAGTGCGTCCATTTGAATCTACGTCAGCACAAAGAAAACAACGTCAGCATCCACATATGATTGCACCATTCACCATGAAACTACGGCATTACCTCGTCTGCGTAGCCAAAGTGCGGGACTTGGAGCGCCGCATTCATTGACTTGACCATCATTTTCTGAATAGCTGCATCAAGAAAACAGCACATCCATCAGTTACATGAGCAACACCACATAAAAGCATAGCAGGAACGTACGAGTGAGAGGCACCACCGTGTCTTGCTGCAGGTATGCCGCCCGGGGCACATCAGTCACCGACGCTACCTTGGCAGTGGTGACTTGAGCCTTCACTTCCGTGAGTGCTGGTTGTTTGGCCAGCACCTTGATGTACTCCAACAAGTCTTCCTTCAAAATGCGTCCTTGGGGTCCCGTGCCTTCGATATCGTACAGATCAATACTGTGCTCGCGTGCAAGTCGACGCACGGAAGGCGACGTCAGTAACTACATCACCACATAGCAACAATCATTAGCATTGATTCTTCCAATTGCATCACAAAACAAAAAGAAACTCACCTTTTCATCAGTCTCGTGTCGACGAGGTGCAACCGGAGTAGGCGTCAACACCGGCGTCGGGGCCACCGGAGCCTCCACCGGTGCACTCACAGGCTCTTTTGCCGCCGCCGCAATTGGCGTAGGTCCTTTACGGGACACCGGAGGCCCCGCTTTCTTCTTCTTGCCTGAGCTTTGCACTGACGCGGCGGTGGCTTCGTCCACGTCGATGTCGATGAGTGTGGAGCCCACTTGGGCCATCTCGCCCACCTCGTAGTGCACCTTCTTGACCACTCCGTCGTACCGACTGGTGATCTCCACCGTGGCCTTGTCACTCTGCACCTCGCACACGTTCTGGAACTGCTTCACTTGGTCGCCGCTCTTGACGAACCACTGCAGAACTTCCACCTCGGCGATGCCTTCGCCGATGTCCGCGAGCTTGAAGGGAACCTCAGGGAATTGAGCCACGGAGCCGGCGTGGAAGCGACGCGCAAAGTGCTGCGCATTGGCACGGAGCCCACGAGTGATGAGGATCGACGTCATGGCGACGACTCGAATTGGAGAATGAGCTCGAAAAACTTTTTGCGAATGTTGCTTCGTCTGGTCCAGGGGCAATGATAGGGATAGGGAAATCTGATTCCATCGTTTGGTGTGACGTACATCAATTAAAGGTAAGGACAATTTATGGGAGGCAAGCGTGGCTGAGTCCGTCTGAGTCTATCTCGCTATCTGATCCCTTCTTCGCCGCATTGAAGTTGGCTACATAACCGAGGTTCAACCGGCATCATCCACTGCAAGAATTTCGCAGTACATTCGATCTAACAGGTCATTATGTTTCGCAGGTTCTTTCTATACAAAGCCTGTAAAAACTCAGTCTTCAACAATTAATTATTCCGTTATATACAAAAATACGTCCGCATTTCTTGAGGTATTTCATCAAATCTAGCCGATACGATGCAAATACCGCGAGCAGAGACCATCCTCAACATCCGTTGATTGGCCGAGCCATCTCACTCGGACCTTCAATGCCCGGAATTGGCAGTCGCCAATTGCCCGCGAAGTGTACAGTACCAACCAGCTCCTCCTCGTCTACGATGTTGCAGTGCGCACCCATTCGCTCTCTTGCTCGTCGTCTACAGCGCACTCCGCTCGCTCGCTCTCTCCACTCCGCGTTGCCTCTTTCCCAAGCACAAGAGGAAGAAATCGACGATGTCCCGGCGGTCCAGACCGCCAGAATGAACCTGTTCACTGCCATCAATGACGCCATGCGTGTCGCAATGGACACGGACCCCAGTGCAGTGCTCTTCGGAGAAGACGTGGCCTTCGGCGGCGTCTTCCGCTGCTCCGTGGACCTCCGCGAGCAGTTCGGCAACGACCGCGTCTTCAACTCGCCACTCTGCGAGCAAGGAATCGCCGGCTTCGCTATCGGCTACGCGTCCACGGGGCGCACGGCAATCGCCGAAATTCAATTCGCCGACTACATTTTCCCAGCGTTCGACCAGATTGTGAACGAAGCGGCCAAATTCCGCTACCGCTCCGGCAGCGAGTTCGACTGCGGGAAGCTCACGTTCCGAGCTCCGTACGGAGCCGTGGGGCATGGTGGACACTACCATTCCCAATCACCTGAGGCGTACTTTGCACACACACCAGGACTGAAGGTGGTCATGCCACGCAATCCTGTAGCAGCCAAAGGATTGCTGTTGGCGTCGATTCGAGACCCGAACCCCGTCGTGTTCCTCGAACCCAAGGCACTGTATCGAGCATCGGTTGGAGAGGTGAGTTTGGGATTATGATGGAAACGCTGTTGCAATGTGCTGAGGAAGCGTTGGTCTTGATGTGTAGGTGCCCGTGGGAGATTATGTGCGGAATTTAGGCGAGGCCGAGATTGTACGATCCGGAACGGATGTCACAGTCGTAGGGTGGGGAGCTCAGATGCGGGTGCTTGAAGAAGCTTGCAATTACGCCGAAGAAGTCGGGATCAGCTGTGAACTCATTGACCTGCAGACAATCTCACCATGGGATGCTGACACGATTGAGCACTCAGTGCGCAAAACTGGTCGGTTAGTTGTCAGTCACGAAGCTCCGGTACGTTAAGCAAATTTTGTGGAATCTTTTGGTTACTTGATGCTCATAGGTGTGTGGATTTCTTTTCACTACAGAAAAGCGGGGGCTTTGCCGCTGAAATATCGTCCAGTATTCAGGAGCGGTGCTTCTTGAGTCTAGAGGCCCCCATTCAGCGTGTGTGCGGCTACGACACGCCCTTCCCACTTGCATTCGAATCGGTGAGAATTTACTTTGACTATGTTTGATCTCAGGTAGATGGAGAGTTGCTAACGTTGATCGTTTGTTGGTTACAGCATTATGTCCCAGACTCGTTGAAGAACTTCGAGGCAATCAAGCACGTAGTAGATTACTAAGATGCCTGCCATGTAGCACTAAGTCTAATCCTCACCGTTTCCATATTAACAACTACCTCATCTTACGATTATTATTAGTGTCCTAGTGTCAACACGCTGCTATGCTTTCTGTGCATCGGGTTGCAATAAGCTCTCATAGTACTGGCAGAATAGCTGTGTCTGTGTGAATTCGTCCAAATAGTCCTCGTAGATGCTGTTGCGCACCTCTTTGGCCACCTCCTCCTGCAAGCGATCGTAGAAGCTTTGACCTCCTGTTATCTCGCCCAACACACGAGTGCAACAATGTCAGTCACCACTAATTCAACTACTAATGACCACCAACGCGTGAGCACAACGCCTATACCTGATATTGATGCTGCCAAGTCATGAGAAGATATGTCGAAGCCCAAATCCCGCAGAAAAATCTCCGATTCTTGCATCGTCAGCGTGATGATCGTGTCTTGTTCATCAGTGAGTTCATACCACGGTCTTCCCGTCGTACGCAGCGCGCAAAACCGTTTCTTAGCCTTGCAAATAAGTCGGCAAAGCTCAACACCATTGGGGATAGACGACGGACCTAAATGCCGCGTTGCTGCCGGCACGGAAATGCTGTCCTTGTCGATATCATAGAAGCACACGTCTGACCACTCCGATGTATCCGCCACAATGTGACAGCCCACCAGGAATGGTACAGGTGAATGCAAGAAGTCCAACAAACCCGATGGTAGCAATGGAATGTATGTCGACTGCCACTGGAACGGAGCTAGAAGAAGCAACAGCGCCGTACAAATTGCCGACACTTTGGCTGCGCTGTCGCTCATAATCACCACCTGCTTTTCGAGTAGCAAGAAAGCCATGATTTCCACGACTCTTTCGGGTGTCAAGAAGCGTAATACGACGCCAATTGACCACCGGTCGGAGTGACGCTTTGGAAATTGGTAGCTCAAATCGAATGAAGGGAAGCGAGCCGTCGACCATTGTCCTGGGTCGTTGATTTTTATCCTGCGAGCTCGATGTAGGATCTTGCAATATTCGCAAAGAGCGCGTAAGTAAGTAGTCATACGGGAGACACAACATAGCTGGTTAACCAAACGTACATCGATTGAGGAAGCTGACAGACTTCGACGTTGCTTTGGTCGCGAAGAAGCTGAGGAGGTTGCAGGCCGACGGAAGCGCAAGCGCATCGGCCGATTTCCTTTCTCGACTAATGTCATAGCTTCTTCATAGCTCAACGATGCTAAACCCGCACAACATGATGAGTGAATCTCGATTACAATAAAATACAAAGTTAAGTAGTTAGCACTTACCCGTCAAGATACTGTCGACAGCTTCAAGAATATCACCAGCTTGGATACGCTCGTATTCCTTTGGTTGTTTTTCCTCGATACTCTTTACCATCGGTTTATCCACAATCCATTCACTCTCAAAATTGTAGTTCCCAATGGCGTCAGTGCTTAAGCTTTTTCGAAATTGTTTTTTCATATCAATAGGCGCTTCCCTCGCACCGTTTGTGTTGATTTCCACATGTGTGTCTTCACTTAACACGACACGCCGCTCCAACGGAGAAGCATGCAACTTTGCCCCAACTGAATTCAGGTTGTGGCGGTCACCCGTCTCCGAGTCAATTGTTTGGGCCCGAGGGTTTTCCTCGTGATAAATCGTAAATTCCATTGCTAGATTCAGCAAAGGTCGCAAAATAACTTCAAATTGCTCGTCTACTTGCACAGCACCTTCTGTTCCAGTCTGCTGAGTTGCGTTCAAGATTGCTTGCTGCTCCAGTTCGTTTTCGACGATCATGCGCAGCAGCTACAAATCATAATATGGTAACGATGAATTTGCAGTTTTCCACCAGGTAGCGATCAAGACGACGGCAAAAAGTGAACGTACCGCAAAGTGGAGGCGGTAAAAGGGAACTTGCTGGTGAAACAGTAACAGACCGGTGCCACTTTTCTAGTCATAGCAAGCACATTATCTTTGGCCGATGGGGACGAGATACCAGCGAGCCAGCTTGGAGTCCAGCTAGTTCGAGGACTCTTAGGTGCTGTATCGCTCCCTGTTGGGATATCTGGGGGCCTTACTTCTTTTATTACAGCAACGCAGAAACCATAGAGCACTTCTCCTTTCGCTCCAGTAAGCCGGAAAGTATAGCCGCTTGTCTCCGACGTCTGATCGATATGTTCCTGAAGTGGCTTGATATCAGTGAACCATTCCGATACTACTGAGCCTTGAACGGATGCCACTTGTTCAGGTTTGCACATAGCCACCGGAACACCCCTTGGAAAGCAAAAATCGGCGACAGACCCATCTGGTGGATCACTTGGTCGCTAGTGTAACAAAATAACAAGCATCATTAGATTCCGTTACATCAAACACTTTCATGACACCGACTTGACTTGCAATCGCCGTACGTTTGGAAAATCGAACAAAATTCTCGGCTTCCAGAAGCCTGCCAGTCCTGAGGGTTGTGCTGCTTGTTGCAATCGTTCTGCCTCACTGAGGACCATTCCAGTCACGAAAAACGTTCGAAGATGTGCTCTTTTTCAGATGCATGGAAAACATAATGGACCGTGCAACATTTTGCAGCTTGTTGGGATGCGCTCGTGCATGCCATAGATCGCGTGATGACGGCTTGGCATACATGATGCGGTACATCAGGTGCTGCTGCTGCTGTTGTGAAACATCATTGTCATTGCCACTTTTCCCGTCCGCTAGTCGTCGTGACGACCCTCCAATTGCTTCCATCGCTGATCCAGTTGTCGATGACCGATTAACTCGTCCAGGTATGGTCGCAGTTGCATTCAGGTGGTGCATGAGTGACTGCCGATCTCGTAAGTCAAGGGCCAATGAAAGGCTAAACGGGTCTTTGGCGCTTCGCATACTTCGAGAATCCCCGCCTTCTGTCGCCTCAAGTATGTCAGGCTCGTTCCTAGTCGCATCCACGAGCGGATGCAACGTCCCTAAATCTCCGTGCCCACTTGAATCGTCACTTTCTTCACTCGAGTCGTCATCAAAGTCAAAAGATGACAATGTCGGACTCAACAGATTGGCTGTATGGTCCGGACTGCTCCGCAACATGCAAAACATAACCATAAAGCAGAGTCAGTTTGCTCCAACATACTGTATCTTTAGCCAGCTCTGCACAGTAGCTCTCACCTGTGAAGTGAGGACGCGTCCCCTGCTCCTGCAATCGCTCCTGCATCATTGTCAAAGCCACTTGGAAGCCGTTCTGTACGCACTACAAGGTCCAATAAATCCCTCGCTGTCTTCTGCCGTCTCCGCTTCTCCACCAGATACTTTTCCTTCCATTTCTGAGCTTCATACTGCGCCAAAGCCAACTCGTTCTAATATCAGACAAGAGAGAACCACAAGTTTAGAGACGAAGGACAGCAATCAGGTCCTTGGCCAGGTAGAAGACGGTTGCAGATATGCATACAACGATATGGCACACACCTGCAGCTGCTCTAACTTCTCCTGGTACTCGGCAGCGACGGCGCTCTCGTCGCTAAACCGAGAGCTCATGCCCCCTCACACTTCGACTTGAACTATGACGCCACTAAGTTCGCACCTCGATAGGTACGCTGTCAACTTCAAGTGCTTCAACAACCCCTGTCTGCAAAACTACTGATCAGTACTATACCTGGCAACAACAGTATCTGGCAGTGCTTTTAGCAGGAGAATCGAGTGAAGGAAAACGCATGCACGACACCGACCAACGCAAACAAAACCCAACATATTCACGCAGCCAAAAGGAGCTTTGCTCCCATACATCAAAAGTTTCATGTCCTACATGATACCACAGCCCCTGCTTGCCTTCTGCTCAGAGTTCTTCATTGCCACGTCCTGATCAGGACGAACCGCACCGCCAGACTTCACGTGCTGGTCCATCTACAGTTCAAACATCACCATGATCAACCAAATTATCAGATACAACAAGCATCACATAATCGACAAATGATTAGTGGACACATAGCAAAACGTACCAGATCCTTGGTAAACAGAAAAGAGTTGCCCACAGAGAACCTGTCCCCGTTGTCGTACTGCACCAAGTACATCCCGTTCTCCAGCACCTTAACGACAACACCACGGACAAATTGCGTGCAGCCCTCCCCCACAGCCATTTTTGAATACACCACTGAATCCACTTCAAACTCCGGGCGAGCTTCAGTCACCTGAGATGGTGTCTCCGTTGTCGATGCGACTGTCACCCATTCGGTTGTCACCAGCGCACTCTTCACCGTAGAGACTTCTTGAGTATCCGCGGAAGAATCCTTGACCTGAACGTCGTTGGGGGCAACAATTGCCGAAATGGCCGCCCGATACGGCGTCACTGATTCGGAATGAATAGTCGTTAACGCAGGCACCGTGAACACCGGGATGACACGCTCGTCGGAGGAGTCAGCAATTACAGAAACGAGTTCGCGTGGGGGATCAACGGCCACCACAGCGCCAGCTGCCTCCTCGATCGTCGATACAAATTTACTCATGACGTCGCGCATAGGTCCGCTTAGCTGCAACCACAGCGACTTAAATTCACGGACGAGTGCATGACGCACCGAGTCTGGAAGTGAAAGCTCTTTATCCTCCCATAGCTTTCGCTGGCCATCTGCGATTTCCATAATTACTTGCATCGAGCTGTGTGTCACACCGATAAATTCACGAATCCTCTGCTCGATATCATTCTTTTTGATCGGCGCCGTGTCACCAAAGTACTCGTTGTGGGCTTCTAGCGCCTTTTCCTGCTCGAGCTGCTCCGCTTTAGCTTTCGTTTGTTGGATGGAGTGAAACTCGAAATACCGGAACAGTGCACTAGTCAGCATCGGTATGTAATTTTCCAACGCTGTCGTCGCATGAGTCTCCGATGTCGTGCGAATTTCCTCAAAACACCTGGACGAGCTTTGTACAGCTTGTTCACGTCTGTCGCGCACCTTGCGGAACAAAATCATTAGATTTTGGTTGAATGTCAACGAGCAGTTGGCAGTGGTCACATCGCTAGCGTACTTCTCCACGCGCGCTTCGACGTCCTTAAGCGATCTCCATAGCGCCTTTGCTTCTACACCGTCCGCGTTCCAGGTTTCCATAATCGACTTAAGGCTTGCTGATGCCTCAGAATGGCCTTCTGCAATCAACTGTTGGTGGCGAGCTTGGGCAAAGTCCACAATCTGCTGCGATCGAGTGTTTTGCATCGTTTTGGCATCCAATAGCGCTTGCTCAGCTTCTTCCAAACTATGGCTGCGTTGCTCAATTAATGCAGTCAGCTTCTGATTTAAAGCCTCCAACGACTTTTCAACTGCAGCAGCCTCATCACTTTTCTGGTGGTTCGCACCAGCGACCCAACTCAGCCGCTTCATATGTGCTGCACAGGCCGTCGATAGACTCTCGATCGCATTCCTGGCAGCATTGGCACGTGCAAATGCACTCAGCTCATCTGCATCCTGCAATGCCTTCATCTTCGCAGCAACATCGTCAGCATAACGTGATAACTCCTCATCCTTGGGGTTGCCAGCAACTGACGCCGTTGAGCGTTCACTAGGCGGCAGGTTGGCGACCACCTCGACCGTCAATGCCGCACCACGAATCAGCGCCTCTTGCCTTTTCTCCACGCTCAACTGCTTCACCCATCTCGCCAATGCATCCACCGTCAAGTTTAACTGCATCGCCATCTCCAGCACCACCGGCACCTGCAGACTTGACCAGACCTGACTCACCCATTCAGGATTGCGCAGAGGCTGACGAGCAGCAACTCGGTCTTCCACAGTCTGCAGGATCAACTGCTGAGCCCTGGCACAATCAGCAGCACTGGGGCTGTCTGCATTGCGTTGGGTGTCTGGTGTCACGCCCTTCTCTTCGTCGTCGCCCTTCTCCTCTGCATCCAGCAGGCCATAGCGAAGATCCTTGTGCTTCTTGCTCGGCGTGTCGTTCTCGTCCACAGTCGACTGGCTATTGCGTCGCTTCTCCCGCTCTCGGTCGGGACTGCCGGTGGCCATTGTAGGGGCTGAGGCAGGGACAACGGGGGCAATGCGACTCAAGTCGTGACGATTTGTCTTGAGGTAGTTGTAGGCGTCTTGAGTGCGGTTCCCACACGCTTGGAGTGCACCGGATAGCTCTTGACTGCTCACTGGAGGGTCGAATTCGTACATGGCAAGCACACGGAGCTGCTCGAGCTCTCGGAGACTCGGGATCTTCAGAGGCTTCTTCCATGCGTTGCTTCCCATATTCATCGAAACCATTGTACAAAAAATGACATGATGAATTGAGGTTGTGTGGCGCTAGATCAGATTTATAGAATGTTTGCAGTTGGCAATACAAACAGCAAGTTCTTGGAGAGATGGTGGTATGTACATATGGCGGTACCGAATTGTGATGTGGCTGACGATGTAGACGAAAGCTGTATCAGCTTTTGTCGTACGTGTTTGCTTTAGTATGAGGTGTCATTGTCATCGTCTTCATCTTCTTTCTCTAGTTGATGTGAAATCACGGCAGCTACGCTCCATTTGCCGTCAAGGGGTCCTTTTCGAGCTGCAGCACTGTGTACTGGCCCAGACGCAACGAGCCTGCAATACAAAACCATCCATTAGTCTAGACAACTTCATTATCTCGCCGCAAAGCAACTTGCCGATCGACTCACCAGGATATATCAATGGGAGCTGGGCGTGTGGATGATGTTCGCTGCCGCCGATGATCTCAATCGCCCGAGGTTCCTCAGGCTTGGCAGAAGATGTCAACATTGGCAACAGGCCTGCAAGGAAGGAGCTCTCCACAGCAGGCAACCTTGACTTGACCGCCGAGTCGCGCAACACCAGCACCATATCACGATCCTGCATCGGGTTCTTGCCATCGTTCACCAGTCTGTCAGAAAAACAAAAAGATCAGACTCTTCAGCACTTTCGATCAGCTGCATTCCAACCTCCGTACTTGAAGTATCTCGCTTCGCCCATGACACTCACGCCCTCAACGAGTTCCTCCTCCCTGCAGTACACATTCGAAGAGTACTGCGTCAACGACGGAGGCGACACCACAATGCTGCGAGTCGTGGGCGGGTCGTTCTGCACGACAAAATATCAAGCTTGCAAGTCAATTCCGATGCTGCAGCCACTTAACTATCGGCTACAGCCACACTCACGTCGTCAGGGATGTACAGGACGCGGCAGATGATCATTTCCAGGCGAGAAATGAGCGCCATCATGTCTCCTTCCGCCGCCGCCACGGCTTCCAGCGCTTCGTAGTCGTGCGGTCCACGCTTGGCCACCAAGCCGCCCGTTACCAGCACAGCGTCGACATCACAGTCTTCGGAACTCACCAGCTCCTCGCATAGCTGGTTAACCCGCGACGTCTGGCCCTCCAAGTCGCTCAGGAGCAGCAGCTTGAGCTTAGTGGCATCTCGTCGCATCATTTTCAGCTGGGCAACTTGTAGACTCAGACTCAGATATCTGATTATTTCTGAGTCATGCTTGTCAAGAAGCTGTTTAGGGAGAGCATTGGCTGATCCCAACGGCAGGACGATGTTGGATGAATGGCAACTGCAAAGTGACGCTGGAGTCCGTCGTCCGTTCCACACTAAAAAAACGTGGTGGAGAATTTTTTGCTGTTTGTTGATGTCGTGTTTCGTTGGCGGTCTCTTCTGGTTGTGGTCTTGTCGAGCGTGGCATCCGCAGTGGAGGGCAAGAGCATACGTAGCCGCTTAGTCGTAACGACTGCCATGGGGCAACATCTTTTCCTCTCTTTGGCAATGACATCTCCAGCATCTGCCCGCTAGAAACTTTAGCAGCGTCGTACAACGACGTAATGTTAGGCAAGGCGTAACGCTCGACAGCGGAATGTTCAACGTGGCAACGGCTGCGACGAGGAGAGTCGGTCCACCAAGCGGCACCACAACGTATAATTACGGATACAGCTATACGCGTGGCTGATTTAACGTTCTCAAAACGTGCATATAGAAGATCACCTTATATACCTAATAATGGCTCATTTTGTCGTTTTGATGTGAGACTTTGTATAGCCGGTAATTGCACTGACTGTGTACGAATCGTCGACCGTAACGGCTTGCACACAAGTTCGTTAGTTGGGATGGGGAGCGCAAACCAGGAAGGGGCACGCTCCGCCGCAGCTCACACTTCGTCTTCACTTGTCATCGCTGCTCCGACCGGTCGGCGTCGAGCAGCCATGAACGCTGCGCAGTATCTGCTGGAACGAATGCGGACGTGCAAGTCGCTGCAAGAGCTCAGCGACGTCTCCAAGAAGAAGTCTCGCGGCTGCTTCGAGTCGGTGGGCAGCGCCTCGCACTCGTTCCACGGCGACGACGCTGTCGGCTACGGGCCTGGATATATGGTGGTTGCAGACGGAGTTTCCGGCACGATGAAGGCGTCAGGAGTGCTCGCTCGATACCTCGTGGCCGAGACGTTGACGGCGTTGTCCAAGCTGCGCAAACGCGCGCGAGAGACGCCAGCGAGCGCCGCAGATTTTAGCCAAAGCATGCACTCCGCCATCAAGAGCGCGCGGAAAATGACCAAGCGCAAAGGCCGCTTGGACTCGACGCTGTCCGCTGTTTTCTTCGACGAATCGACGCGGAAGATGTTCGTGTACACCATTGGAGACTGCAAGTGTGTCGTGTTTCGAGAAGGCACGCTAGTGTTTGAAAGCGACTCTATTATCTACGACTTTAATGTCCCGGCGGTTGTTTCCAGCAACCAGACGATCAATTACGCTGCAGAAGTGGAGATACAGACGTTTAGCTACGAGGCCGGAGATGTCTGTCTCTTGTTCTCGGATGGAGTGCATGACAACCTGTATGTGGACGACATCGTGGCTTGTGTCACTTCGCCGGCCGACTCTACAAGTCGATCGAAAAGCACAGCAGAAGAGATAGCGCGCAGAATAGTGCAACGAGCCAAGGACACCTTCGCATCAAGCACAGGGTACATTCCGTTTGCAGTCTCCGCTGCAGGCTTCTGTCTCGAGGCACTGGGAGAGCTCGAGTCCAACCAAACCGTAGAGTCCGAAGAGTTCGAGAAATTCCGAGAGAAGTGCAATGCGATCCCGTCGCTCGAGATCAAGCGCGCTGCCTTCAGTAAAGAACAACGCGTCCGTCAATTGGCGTTCTACAGTGCGTCCAACCTGCTTGCTTTCGCACACAAGAAGCAAGGCAAACGCGACGACATCTCCGTCTGTGCAGCTGTGCTCGCATGAAAAAAATGCTCCATCGGCAGGCATTTCCCACATCATGCAGACTGGTACAATAAATCTCTCCATCACCAAGACAAAAAGGTACCAGCAGCATTGGAACACGGACGCAGCACATTACATCCAGGCCACCATTAGCATTACCCCGTATGATATGACTAAAAATTTATCAGTATAATCATATATATCCTCTCTTTCATTTGGTTTTTGTATGGCTATATGACCATTGGTGGGCAGAAACCAAGCAGACACGTTCCTGACCAGTCCTCAGTGTCATAGCGATTATGGGCAAGCGATCACGCAACGGGCGAGGCGGAGGACGCGGCGGTGGCCGTGGCAACAAGAAGCCGCGTGCGGACGGCCAGGCCGACGACTGGCGCGCCGATAAGTTCGCGGACTGGGTGTACGAGAACGAGAACTTTGATGTGTACTACAAGGCGCAGAATATTGTGCCTGAAGGGGACTGGGAGGCGTTCAAGAAGGCGCTGGCGACGCCTCTACCCACGACATTCCGCATCAACAGCTCGTGCCCTTTGCGGACCGGTTAGTGCATGAATTAACGCCTAAAATGGTGCCTTTGACACTAATTCTCAACTGTTTTGTGTGTTTTAATGCAGCATTCGTGAACACATCGAGCAGGACTTTAAGTTCGATGGATTGGTGGTGGATGACGAGCCGGTGGAGCCTATCAGCAGCATGCAGTGGTACCCTGACAACCGCGGCTTCACGTGGTCTGTAGAGCGCCGTCGGGTGCGCAAACTGCCGATCCTCAAGGCCTTCCAGACGTGGCTGGTGGAGCTCTCGAACAGTGGCAGCATCACTCGCCAAGAGGCTGTGAGCATGATCCCGCCACTTGTGCTGGGAGTGGAGCCACACCACAAGGTGCTGGACATGTGCGCTGCCCCTGGCTCCAAGACGTCGCAACTGCTGGAGTCCTTGCACTCCCAGGAGCTTGCAACTGGCAAGACACCGACTGGTGTCGTGGTGGCTAACGATGTGGATCTGAAGCGTGCGTACATGCTGGTGCACCAGTCGAAACGTATCAGCTCGCCAGCTCTGCTTGTCACTTGCCATGAAGCCCAGAACATTCCGTTCCTAGGCAAGGAAGGCACTGAGAGTGAAGGAGTGTTTGACCGCATCTTGTGTGATGCCCCGTGCAGCGGTGACGGCACCCTACGTAAGAATCCTTTGATCTGGAAGAACTGGAGTGCTAAGAACGGTATTGCACTACACCCACTGCAACTGCAGATTGCCAAGCGCGGCGCGTCATTGTTGAAGGTGGGCGGTAACATTTGCTATTCTACGTGCACGTTCAACCCACTGGAGAACGAGGCTGTGGTGGCTGAGCTTCTGCGCTGGAGTAAGGGATCGCTAGAGCTTGTCGATGTGTCGAGTACGCTGCCGCTGCTGAAGCGCCGTCCTGGCATTAGCACATGGAAGGTAATGGACTCGAAGCTGACAGAATTTGCGTCCTATGACGACTGGGTGGCGGAGAACATCAAAGAGAAAAGGAAAGACAAGCTTCGGCCTACCATGTTCCCACCGACGGAGAAGGAAGCTGCGGACCTTCACCTTGAGCGGTGCATGCGCTGTTTGCCCCAGGATGAGAACACCGGAGGATTTTTCATCTGTTTGCTAAAAAAGGTAGCACCAACACCGGAGGACAAGGAAGAAGTCTCGACCGACAAGGCTGAATCTAAGGCCGAGGAGACTGCGGTGAAAATTGAGGTGGAAGAGTCCGTTGCTGTGAAGGACGACACGGCGGCCTCGAGTGATGCCACCACAAGCGATAACAAGGCAAAGGTGCAGAATTCAGCTTCAAATGAGAATGGAGCCGACGAGTCCTCCACGAAGCCGCGGAGAAGTCGTCGCGATGACCGTCGCAACCAAAAGGGCGAGGTGTACGTGGCGTTTGGTGCTGACAACTGGAACAGTGTGCGCGAGTACTACAGTGTTGACCCAGCCTTCTCTGCTGCGCAGCTAATTACACGGTCGGAGGACGCAAAGTCTGTTACGTTTGTGACCAAGAGCATTACGATGGCTTTGTTAGAGGAGATGAAGCGTAAGAAGCTCAAGGTTGTTTACGCGGGTCTTAAGATGTTCGAGCGCAACGAGACTGCAGAGGGTGGCAAGGTCTACCGTGTGTGCCAAGCCGGTCTGACGCACTTCTTGCCTTTCATGAACCAGCGCAAGGCCAACGTATCTGCGAAGGACTTCCAGATGATGCTCGAGCGCCTTGGCGACCTGTTGGATTTCGACGAGTTTGAACCAGCCACGCGCCAACTTTTGAAAATGCTCCCATTGGTAGCATCGTTTGTTCGCTTACGCGCCCCGGGCAGTCTGATGTTGAGTCAAAGGTGATGCACGTAGTGGTGTGGCGTGGCCGTAACTCGGTGAACGTGATGGCTGCCAAGGCCGATGTGGCCGTGCTTCTCGGAACCATGAAGGAGTTGAAAATCTACGATGCGGAGGTCCATGAAGCCGTGCTTGAGGCGAAGAAGATCAAGGACACTGCACGTGCCGCTCGTGATGAGAAACAACAAGAGCTTGAGAAGACAGAGAAGGCAGAGGAGGAAGCGAAGAATGCGGATGGAGTTGATACGCCTGGCGTTTAAGACGGAGCAACAGGCAATTGTTCCACGAGCAATGGAGATAGAAATTGTTCTAACAACATCATTGGCGACTGCAATACATGCCGATCAATTTGCATATTCATCCCGTATCGAGACAAGGTATCGATCCGAGCTCTCCTGGCAACTAATTTTATCAACGACACCAAGCGTGAAGAAATTCAGGAATAGCAGGCCTGCTTTGATCGCTCAGCATTTATTTCTGCTGGGGGGCTGGAAGCTATCGACAAAGAGCCTTTGGTACTCCAATATCTGTGTAGTAGTACAAGCTTCGGGCTCGCAAAAGTAGTTTGATATGAACGAGCAACTAGGAAGGATGAAGGATTCGTCGTCAGCAGAGACAATGAGACTTCCCGAGCATCTTGACATGCCCACGTTCACATGGTACGACGTTCTGCTTCAACTTGTCCGTGAAGCGATTCTCACTGTCTTTAAATTGCCTGATGCAGCGAAGTATGCAAGATATCGGTGCGCTCGGCGCAGAAGCTCATGGATCATGTGAATTTCTCTCCACTTCATCAAGCTTCGTTGGGGCTGGGCAAGCACTTGAGAACCCCTGAAGCTAAGCCGGTGCAAATGCGTCGCCTGCTTTACGACGGCTCTAAATTGTTCTGGCGTGTGAACGAGACGTTGGATCTGTGCATCTACGAAGACAAGGCGGTTAACTGCGTCACCATCCGTGCCTTCCCGCACGCCTCGCCTCAATCCATGGACAGCACCCAAATGAAAAGCTCAGCGGACTCCATTCCACCGTTAGAACTGGATTTGCGTCTACTACGACAGACACTCGGGCTCGAGTCCACACCAAGGACACCTACCATGCAGAACAGAATGGCGGCCTCGGCATCGATTTTGCCCAAATCGAAGTTAACTGGGGGACCGGCAACACCCGACAACTCCGGTGAGATGATTTCCAAATATCTGCTCTCTCGGCTTCATGCACGTCGTGATGCGCACGACCGAGTGATTCTTGTGCTTCAAAGAGTGCATGACAACGAAATTGACCCGATGGAGCTGCTGGTGGCTACAACAAGCAGCGCAGGTGCAGCTTTGCCTTTGGACCTAGCAGTTCGTCGCCGTCACACGATTGATGATGTCAAGGATGCGCAGAAGGAGGTTTCTGTAGCACAGACTCGACTCACAAATGCACGTGTGAAAGCCGAAGAGCTATCGAATCTCGCTCGACTGACGCTCGATTCTTTTACGCAGACGTACGGGGCCAACAATTCCGTTGCATCTCAGGTGAGGGTTGCAGCTTTGGCCTCGTCCGCGTCGAATACCATTCTGGGTTTGAATGGAGGTCGCCGCTTCAGTGTTGCTACCGACAAACCTGTTGCTACTTGGATGCGCGCCTACGACCGTGCAGTGCTGAGCAACGCCGTTGAGCGCAGCAAAGACGTCCTGGAGCAACTGCCGCAATACCATGACAAAACGTCAATGCGACCAATCCACGAGTCAAAATGATCACAGCTATCACTTCAAGCTAGGTATTCTCGAGACATCATGTCCTCATTAAAGGATCTCAAGATTTTCAGGTTGAACGAGAAGAGATAGGATAAATCGAGTTGTGCATTCACACGTTTATGGTTCAGCACTTGTACGCGGGTCGTCCCATGTCGTGATGCGGTTAATGTGGTCGATGAAAAATACTCGGCCTTTAGCATCCACCTTCTCTTCCCAGCCTAGAGGAAGCGGAGATGTTTCCTCTTTTACTGCTGAGCCGGTAGGAGACACGCCACCAGCATCTTCTTTTGTTGACTAATGTACTGCAGAAGTGCCTCGCAGTAGAGATCGCGAGCTTCCTGCTTGGAAAAATCCAGCCTCGTAGTTGATTTCCACGGCATTGGGTCACTGTCGCCGCGTGGTGTGTGCTTGGTCATCGTTAAAATATTCGGAGGTCTGGGGCTAAAGTTCCAGACATCATCACAAAGATTTTCATGTCAGTAAAAACTCCAACACGCATTGAAACGCAGCATGACTGATACTCACGATCGAATGCGAATGGTGGTGTTTGGTGAAATCATTTGCGTCTTCGGGTGCATCGCTGGGAAATTCGTTGTCACGGTGGAGGCATGCAATCGATCGCTCTCCTATCGCACAAAGAATTCATCGATCAGATAAATAAATGCATGTAGCATTGAGTGCTCAAAACTCACTCCGTTGTGGTAGTCGGTAATTCGTCGATTCATATTCGCGATTCGAGCTTCGTGTGCAGTTCTTTCTTCACGCATCCGTCGAGAAAACTTGCTCAGCGCCTCACTGCGCATTTTTCTATCGGATAACATCAGCCGTCAGAAAATTTAACAACCACACTAGGAAGCAGAAGAGTCATTTTACGTAGGGCTGCCATGCTGTAGCTCGTCGGCTTTCTCGCCACTGTCGATGCCTGCGCCCGTATGCGCTACGACATGCTTGAAGCGCCGTAGTTCCGCTTGTGTCTGGAATCGACCGCCAGCATTTCGTTCATCAAACGTGCAGAAACCCGCATGCGAAGCACGATTCATGATGTTGAAGCAGAAATTGATAGTGATCCTGTAAAGATGAAGCTCTCAATCACCCGCTAGCTAACTTCGGCAGGATAAGATCATGCCTTATGCATAATTGACCATCGTCCTCCTCGCTTCATGCCCACTAAAAATACGTCCACGGCGGCAAAATGGCTGACGATCAATTGCCAAAGCGACCCCACTTTCTTGATACAGGTGTTTCGAATCGACTTAATGATCCGAGAGCGACACACGGTTGAGCTTCGTAGCCATCACCACAGGGCTGGAAATGGCCGACACACCGATGTAAATCTCGAGGCACCTTTTGATTTGGGACTTTATACACCCGAATACATCCAGGCGGACCCAACAGCGAAAACTTTTCGTGACAGTGAAAATGCGTGGGAGCGATTCCTTGCTGCTCGACCTCTCCTGTATCTGCCTGACCGATCTCCTATTACGGAGGAGGATCCAATCAACCGTCGACGAAAACTTTGGACGCATCAGGAACTACACGAGTTTGGAGATGTTGTCGAGGAGAGAACTCGTGCCCAATTGCGTGCACAAGAGCGAACTTTGCGAAGATGGCACAGCGCAGCAACGCAGATACAGCGCTGTTATCGAGGCATGCGCGACAGGATACTCGTACTGCGAATTCGACAAGAAATTTGTGAGCACGCAGCCACGCTGGAGAGAGCCATGGAGCTTGCCCGTCTGCGACGCCGGCAGCACAAAGCTGCACTTATAATCCATCGAACTCTCAAGCAGCACCGCAAATATAACCTTCATCGAGAGCGAGCTGCAACTGTGCTGCAACGAGCTATGAGGCGGTTCATGCGTCGTCTAAGACGGTGGCGGGCGCGGCTGGTAATACAGCGAGTTGCTCGGTGCTACCTGTGGCGATCACGCTGGATTCGATACAAAACGCTCGTGGCAAAATGCTCAAAGCTGCAGCACGACAGCAGCAGCTCGTACTAGCCGCAGAAGCTTTCCAGCGGGCATGTGAAAAGTCTCTGCTTCAACACCAAGCAGAAACATGGGCAGCTCACCCAGAGCGAATGCAGATGTTGCTGCGAGTACGCTACCGAAAGAAAAATCTCCGGAACTCTGGCGTTGGTGTACTTCCTCCGCTTGAATTGCCTACAAAAAAACAGCACACTCGCAAGAAAACAGTAAGGCCCGCCATCACATCAAAGAACCAGCAGCATTTGCCACTTATTTGCCATTCCACCCGCGGAGAATATACCTGAGATCTAATACCGTCGACCCGTAAAGAAACGTAAAGACTCATTCAAGAGGAAGCTTGCTCAAAACTCCCTCTTGAATTGCTCTTCACAGACTTCACTTGCACAAAGAAGAAACTCACCGCACAGCATTAAGTACCCAGGCCTTTTAGGATGTCATACGTCGCCCACAACTCCTCACTGACCCGATCGACCGCAGAGGTAATGGGGCATGCTGTTTTCATGTTGGCCTTCACCAGGGCGATAAAACTCTGTGACACCACTTCCAGCACTGGAGGTGGTAGCTGGGTCTTGTGGACACTCCAAAACAACTCCAGTCTTGTAATGAAGTCTAACAGCTCTACACGACGCTTACTTGGGTCAACGGAAAGATGTCCGGAGTCCTCTCCTTCAGTTGACGGCGTAGTGCCGTCAAAGAATTCATCTCTGTACTGGCTGGGATACATTATATCCTGTAGCTCATCGCAATAGCCATTCATGAAGTGCAGTACGTCGTTACTGAAGATGCCTAGCTTGTTTACAGCGGAGCTGCTCTCATTCTTAATGCTTTGGTAAGCTGAGGCTTGCTGAGCCACAACACAGGCGAGCCTCAGGACAGCCTTAAACAACAGACTTCGGTGGGTAACTTCCCTTTTCTGCCGCTTCAGCATCGCTAAAGTCTGCCACTGATGCTGATACTGTTTCTGCACAGCACCCGTCCTCTTAAAAGCTTCGTCACAAATTTTAAACCGTCGAATTCCATCCGGTGCTAGTTTGAGTCTCTCAAATCGCCTAGTGCAATCGTCCAATACATCCCACCATGTCCGTGCTGCGTTCTCCATCACGTCTGCCTCCACCTTCATTACTTCCTCAATATCTCGAAGCTTGCTCTTGCACTGCGCGATCATGGCTTCCAGCCACGCCATCGTCCTGTTAAGTGCTCTCTGTCTTCCATCACTTGTGGCTCGTATCTCAGCCAGCAAATTGCTCCACTTGTCCATCAGAAGCAGCATATCTTGCATCGGATCTGTCAGATCCACGTCCTGCTCCATACATGTCTTTATCCCCACTGGCAGCGTCTGCGCAAGGCTCAGCACCTCACACAGCACCACAGCAAGCGCTTCATTGGCTTTGGATCGCCTCGCTCGGCCCTCAAAGACCTCCATCAGCCGTCCAAGCTCCTCGCAGGCGTCTTGGAGAGCACAACACACGTCAATTGACGGCGGAATGTGCAGTTCTTGCAGCAGAACGGAGATTTCGTGGGTCTTGTTCGGTAGATCGCGGTCCTTTGCGAGCGCCAACAGACGCGTCACGACGCTAGACCAGGGCAAAGACTCCGTCCAGTGGTTCTCTGTCTTCTGCTCGTCGTCGCTCTCGTCGCTGCTGATCTCTATGACCTCAGAGAGCGCGGCTTGAGTCTCCATGGGCAGCAGAGTCTTGGTCAACTGCCGTGTGGTCAACTTCAATCTGAGGTGTTCTTGTATGGAGTCTCGTTCTTATACGAGGTATGGGGAATAGAATGTTTCTATTGGTTGAAATGATGACGGTTCAGTGACGGTTCGATGAACCGTTCGGACCGGTCCAAATACATGATTTCATCCAATGGGACGAAGCCAGTAGCCAGTGGCGTTGAGAAAAAGGGAGAGAAACCCCTGCCGCTCCCATACATAAATCAAGAAGAAGCGAACACCAGAAGCTAAGGTGAAGAAAGAAGGCTAAAGAGTCTTCTTGCTATTCGTTCTGCCCCCATCGACAGCCTTTGGAGCTCAACGCCTGCCTCGTAGTGTTCCTGTCGAGAGAGCGAGCGTCTGTATCCTTATTTCCCCTCATTCAGAACGTCTCGACTCGCCGTCCTCAACAGAAGAAAGCGGCGTCTTTGTGTCTTCTCGTCCGTCTCCCGTCCGTCGCTGTTTAGTCGCCTGGAAGCGAGGGAATCGCGGTGGCTTTCCCCTTATTTGAACGGTCGAAGCATCAGTCTCTTGACTGAACACCGCAACAAACTGCTAGTTGAAAACCAACAGGTAAATCTTAGATGACAAGCAGGAAAAGATGCATAGATTGCCATACACACCAACACGCACTCGCATCTCCGTCGCTGTCTCTCCAGCCCTTCCGGGCGATCAAAGTGAGGTCTATCCATGAGACGGAGCAGTCTTTGAGGTGCTCTTTTGTCCCTTAAGGGCTCAGTCGACCGACTGAAGAAGTGTCATTCAAAGTGGAGGGCAGAGTTGATGGACGTGTGGAGAGTGGTGCAGTTTATTGTGACGGAAGGACTCACTCTTGGTGTGCAAATGTGTGGGATGTGTAGATCATGAACGTCAACATGGAACCAGCGAACGTCTTTACGAACTTGCTGGACAACTCACCGTTTGGTGGAGGCCTGCAAGTGCCCCACGCACAGCCACCGAAGGCCCAAGCTTTTGCGTTCCAAGGCCTGACGCCGCAGCTCAAGCAGGAAGGTCTGCAGCAAACGCCCAAGATGGCGACAAACCATGCTGTACGTGGATTGTGGAGAACCTTGTTGGGTCTTACTACGAGAATGCTAACTGTCTACGTGCTGTTTGTACGACTGTTGTCTCAATAGGTCCCAAATGTGCTGCAGAACATGATGAACCGCAGCGACACATCCAAGCTGAAGCCTTCAAACATAGAGGCGTCTCTGCTGTCTCTTGTGGACGGCGAGCTCCGCGTATCTTCGCTGTCCAACCTTCCTACATTCCTCAAGATCTTGCCGCGCTGCAAGACGGAGCCGGAGCAAACACTGGCGCTGGTGGTGCTTCGCGCTACCTCTACAACTAAAGATGCTAAGTTGGCTCATGCATGTGCCGGAACCTTTGAAAAGAGCGGCGGGCTGCGTCTTGCGCGCGCGTGGGTCGAGACTGCCGTCGCATGGCAACAGAATGATCTGCTGGTCTTACTCTTAGAAGTGCTGCAAACTCTACCGTTACAATTAACTAGTATTACGGAAGCACGTATCAATGAGCCTATCGTCAAGTTGCGCAAGAATGCTCGTGAAGAGCGTGTCAAGCGTGCTGCGCAGGACCTTCTCAAGTTTTGGCGTGGCAAGTTTACTGAGAAAGAGAAGCCCACGGCCCCATCCGCGACCAAATCCAAGAAGGACCACCCCTCTTCCAGCTCCAGCAAGTCGTCTTCATCTACTGCTGCTTCTTCGTCGAAAGCAACACCTTCATCGACCTCAAGTTCTAGTACGTCTGTTCCAGCGAAGGTGAAGGAACCGAAGGCTTTGAAGAAACGGTCAATCAAGCGGTTAGAACGTCTACCTTTCGGTGGTGGAAATGCAGTATCAAAGTCTAGTGATCTCATTGGGAGTCTCATGCAGCGGAAGTCCGCTAAAGATGCGGAAAAGAAGAAGCATGTCTCCTCTGCTAGCAGCAGTAGCAGTATTGGTAGTAGCAGCAGTGCGAGTGATGTGAAGATGGAAGAGACTCCATCTACCGGCAGTGGTAGCGACAGCCCTGCCACTACCACGACCAGTGCTGACGATACACTGTCCATGGCCCTCCCCACAATCCAAAGCTTTAAAGCTGCCTCTAGTGCCACCGCATCAAAGGAGCGCAAGCGTATTCGCTGGGCTGATGAGAGTGGCGAGGAGCTCGTCAAGGTGAAACTGATTGAATCGTGGCGCGACCTAGTGCCGTATGACCCGCGTCATGACGACCAGAGTTTCCGTGACGCCAAGCTTCGCGAGCATGCCAGCGAGCGGCATGCAATGCTGTCTCAGCACCACAAGGTACCGCCTGCCGTAGCTGCTGCCAAGTCGCGCGAATGGACCACGCCGGCGTTCATTCGCCTACCGGAAGCAGTGGCGACGCGTATCACGAGTCAAGCAAACACCCAGGAAATGCGCACGCAAAACGATCGCATGCGCCACGTGGTTGAGTACGAGGTGCTCGCCGGTGAGGTTCCGACTCCAAGTCCCAAGGAATGGGAGCGAGTCAATGAGCCTCACCGTGGGCCTGCTTTGGAGGTCCCGCTATCTGACGTTGCTGAGGTCCAGACTAACAACGCACCCATGCCAGTGGCGACGTCTGCTCCTATGATGGCCCCTCTGACCAATTCTGCGCCGCGGAATGGATACCCTGCTGGAGGATACAACCAAGGCACACCTGGCTTTGATCACAGAGGCTACAACAATCGCAATGAGTACAATGGGCACAGCGAATCCGATGCTGAACGCAAACTGCGCGAAGCATTGGGTCCGCTGCACGAGAGCACGGTGGCGTTGCTTCTTGATAATCAAGATGCGGTGCCGCAGGTGCTTGACGAGGCGCAGCGCTACGGTAACCGCATCGCCGACGCGCGAGTGCATGAAATCGTGGAGCAGCATCGCCGCGCACGTTTTCCGCCGGCTCCTAATGCCGGCATGCAACAGCCGCCTGCATATAGTCCTTACGGTAGTCAGCAGCAGCAATACGGAGACATGGGCCAATACCAGCAGTATCCTCCTCCTCAACAGGGGTCAGGAGGTCAGTTTATGCCTGGCAAGCGGAAGGCTGATGCCATGGGTCCTCCTCCACAGAACGGCCAGCTAAAGAAGAACAGAGCTGGCATGCATTGCAGGTTTTTGCCTCACCCATGGGCTGCAAGCATGGCACAAACTGCCGGTATCCACATGTTCAGGCGGGCCCTGCTAACGGCCCCGAGCTTATTTATAATGGTCCCATGATGGGCGGCCAAGGTGCTGGTCCCGTCAATCGATATGGCCCACCTGCAGGCATGCACGGCCATCACATGCAAGGTGGACGATGAATCAAACAGTGGAAAGCTTTCAATATTAATCGTCCAAACGTCAGATCTCTTTTCGATGTGGGCAGCAGAAAGCCAGGCAAATGATGGCATTGCTAACTCCGTGGCGTCGGCTCAACAACAATGGTGTCTACACCCCGATCAAGCAAGTAGTTTAGCGGCATAACCAACAATAATTCTACATCCTCTAATCGTCTTCTCTTGCTTGCTGTTGTTGCGGCACATCTCAAGATAGAACTAGTAAGCCAATGCTAAGAAGGAAAGTGTTTTGTTTGCCAAATGGAGCATTGTATATTGCCTTTTGTCCTGTTTGGTTATTCGACCCCACACCAATCCAAGAAACTCGGAAGACCTTGCCTCTGGAAGGCGTTGGGGAACAACACGCGTAATGCAGAGGCGAGATGCCCTGGGACCGACGCACCCTTTAAAAGGCGAGACGGCAGCCCGAAGCAACTAACCGCAAGCGTGAAGCAGCTTAAGCCTTGACCGACGAGGCCTTGCGGCTGCTGCGACGCTTGGCGATCTCGCTGGCACGACGCTCCTTCTGCTCCTTCACGCGCTGCAGTGCCATAAGGCGAAAAAGGAGCAGGACAGATCCAAGAGTTCGCACATATGAAAAGTCAGTATCATCGCAACATGGTCGTATCAAACAAAGCGAGAGAAACGAACCTGAGCGTGGAGGCGGTTGTACTCGGCGGCATCGCGCTGCACCTTCTCGCGCTGCTGCACCTTCTTGAGGGCAATCTGGCGCTTGTGGTGAAGCACACGAGGGGTCACAAGACGCTGGATCTTGGGGGCCTTGTCGTTCTTCTTGCCGGTCTTGGACTCGAACTTGCGGCGGATCACGTACTTGCGCACGTCGTCCTCCTTGGTCAGGTTGAACAGCTTGCGGATGTTCGAGGCACGCTTGGGGCCAAGACGACGCGGGATCTGCACGTCGGTGAGGCCGGGCACCTCGGCGTCGCCAGCCTTGACGACCACCAGGTTGAGCACCGAAAGGTCCGGGCCGACGATGCAGCCGCGCACCGACTTGCGCTTGCGCTCACCCTTGCGACGGGGACGGTAGCACGACTTGTCCTTGGACAGGAGAAGACGGGCACGGCCGTTCGAGAGCACACCCTGCTTCATGGGGAAGCCCTGCTTGTCGTTACCGCCCGACACGCGGAAGATGAAACCCTTGAACTCGTCGCCGAGCACGTTGCCCTCCACTTCCTGGGAGATGCGCTTGTCGTAGAACGCGCGGAGCTTGTGCTCGTCATCGATCTCGAGCACCTTCTGGGCGCCCGTCAGGGGTTGGCAATGTTGAGCTTCATGTTGGAATCTGCAAGTGAAAAAAGCGTTAGATTCAGTCGTACTGTTGATCATGTTCTGCGTGTCGGTTGGTGGTGAGCGCGGTATGGCTAGGTAGCCACACGTCCTGGCTACAAGAGCAGCAGCTTCGTAGCTCACTCCAGCCTCGTCATCACACCACACCAACACAGCAAACCTTCGACGCTTTCGTACCTCACAAGACAATAAGGACAATGGCAATGGCTCGGAAGCACGACCACCAGCTCTCTCGCTGTTCCAGGCCAACCATCCAAGTCATCCGCAGCAGAATTGGCGAAGAGCTTCGCTAGACTTTGGTACCGTCGAAACTCCGCATCTACTGTTTTGTATAGTATACAAATTGGCAGATCTACAATCCTGAAATAGCTACAATGACATTGGGAGATTTGTATGGAGGTTTAGATAGGCGGCAAGATTGCCGGCAACGAATATCACCATAGTGGGCCCTATGTTGCTGGATTACCATGATATTCACATTGAAGTTGCGGGAGCGCCCTATGTTGCCCGAAGCGTTGCCGGCAATCTTGCCGCGGATAGGTGCCTCGATCTTCCCGTTCAAGTATACCCTGCAGCGCCACTATTCCGTTTGACGTTGACATATCAACTTAACCGGAACTCTACCTATACAAACATCCAGTCATTGAACGATGGAGGGTCTCTATATGCATCATACCTCCACTTCCGCCTCCGCTTCCAGCGGCTCTTACGCGTCCTTGATGCGCGCGTCGTCTTCTCTGACGTTTCGAGCGTCGCCTGCAACCTCTGCGTCGTGGAATTCGCCCTCTAACAGCATCAGCAGCGACGCCGCGTCGCCTTCCCAGAGTGACGACTTTTTCTCTCCTCCTGCAGCTTCTACGGGCTTCTCCGCGCCGCAACTGGCCGGCAATTGGGACATTCTAGACGATCTATTCATTAACGATGCTTTAAGCGCTCTGCCGCCCGTTTCCGAGCTCCAACAGAGTCTAAACGAGGTCAGGAGCGACCATAATGCACAAGGGGAGGTTACGCCCGCTTCTCCCTATTCTGGAGCGATCCCGGGGGCTACAGCAGCGCCAGTTCAAGTGCAGAGACCAAGAGCAAGCTCTCTAGACCCAGTATGAAGGTTTCCGGCGCCCAGAAGACCGTCAAGAGCTGCACAACTAAAGCCAAAAGAAGAGGACGAGGACGCTGCGGAGGAGGTGAAGGCGGAGCCTCTGACGCTGGAAGAGCAGAAGAAGCAGCGACGAAGGTCGCAGATCGCCTCCAGTGTCCAGAGACATCGAGAGAAGAAGAAGAACCAAGTGTGTGCGTTGCAGGCGGAGCTGGCCAGACTCACGGCTCAACTGGTGAGCATGAGGGCGGACCGACGTGCCCAATTAGCTGATAATGACCAGCTAGTGGCGTACCAGGAGGAGGCCATGACGCAGAGGAGGAAGAGGAAGCAGGCAGAAGAAACCAACCAGACGTTGAAGCAGGCTCTGTTCCAGCAGACGGCGTTCTTGGGAGGGATGCAGGCTCTTATGCACGGAGGAAACCTGCCGTGCTCCAAGGAGCTGGAATTCCAGGATTGGGTGCATTCGTACACGGCGTTGGCGTCCAGGGATGCTCTGGCGAGAAGGAAGGAGTACGTGGCGCACTTTACGCACAGCAAGATGGATCTCGCGACCAAGCTTGTGCGGAAAGATACCGAGGCAGAGACACAGAGATTACTGGCCACTGGATAAGTGTACTCGGCTCATGTTCGGATATTGCATGATGGCACTCGTGACTTTGAGGAGATGCCGTCTGGACTGGAACTGTCGATGATGCGCGAACCCTTTGGCCGGCAACAAGGGAATCCGATGGACAATGCTGCCGACGGTCGGGTGGTGAAACAGTTTTCTGCGGTGTTCCTGTTCAAGGAGACAGCTAATGTCACGTTGGATAGGCTACAGAATGCGGCGTTTGCAAGCATGAGGTCGATCGGTCTGTACTATCCCGGATCTGGGTACGAGTCTCGAGCGCTGGACCAGGATGATGTCCAAGACCAAGACCAGACTGTGACGAACTCACGCGTGTATTACACTGGTCTGTCGTCGTCGATGGATCCAGCCTATGAAGTTCTGGATAAAGGTCAAGAGAAAGCGCCGATTACCGTGGAGGCACGAGCTCTCTGCTGTTGTTCAGGTGGGTTTTAGTATGAGCATTTTTTAATGATTGGGTTGACATTTGAATGTTTTTGTTTATTGCAACAGTTTGCAAGTTCTTGTCCGGGAGATATTGGCTTTCTGCGGCAGGGCAACCCGATGCGAGGCTCGTGGACGCCGTCATTGCAGCCTCACCCTGCAGAACAGGAAGACTTTGACCTGTCCAAGTCTCCGGCGTTGGCTGCAATGTCGGCATTAAGAGATGCGCGGCCGCTGGCTGGAGAGACTTTAACGACAACACAGAACAACGGGCCGGGACACAGATCGTTTAGTGCGAGAAATGCGACGCCGACAAGGCATTACTATGCGTCCGACGAGTCTTCGACGTATGCTGTCAGTGCTGAATTGCTGGAGCGACTGAGTATTACGTCGGAAGAGGAAGGCGAAGATACAGAGGACCGAGAAGAGCGCTATCGACTGCAAGGGTACGACCAACAGATTCCAGCAGATCAGAGACGGAGAAACGATCGACGTGGATCGTATGGCAGCATGTCGGACGGAGGTGACACAGGCATCTTCGAATTTGACCAATAGACTTGAAAGCATTGTAAATTGAAAACGGCAGCGAAAATGTGTGCCGGAAGGCCACGAAGATTTAGGAGGCTGATGCGTGCGGTGAATGATCCTCCACTTGCGGGACACACAAGCAGTTACTCTATCAACTGGGGAGTCAACGACAGCGTGGATAACGACCAACTGCTGTCGTTCTGATCCTCTTGCGCATGCAAGAACCCACAGACAGTGCGGCAAAGTGTGCGGCCAGCAAGAGACCCAGCCTGTTGTATCAACTCGTCCGTCAGTGAAACGCGGCAGAAATAGCTATTAGTGGCTTCATTCAATGTGTAAGTAGATCGTTTCTTGGCTGCAGCACACGTTGGCGTTCACATTTGGAACAGTAGCTGCTATATCGGCGAGCAGGGCTTGTACAGCCAACACGTTCACAATGCCTGCAATGCAGGTAACAGAAACCCCGTGCTACCACGTTCAGTGTACAGTTCTCAGCACTGCATTGCTTTGAGCCATCATGCTTGTTGCACAGTCCTTGCCGCCGCTGCTGGTTTGTACAACCTTCAACAGTACATTGCGGTGTACGATGCGTTCGACAGATCCCTCCAATAACGGAACTTAGCCTCTCACAACCCTCAATATGGCATCGATAGCGAAGGTCATGTGTCCGGCAAAGGTTACGCGTCCGCGATTGGTTACAACAGCCCCCGATTCGGCATGTCCGTGGCTTCAAAACCCTTGGTCGCGTCTCATCAATGTCATGATCGTCAATGACAGCTTGGCACTGTTGAAGAAAAGACTCAGGCACGGTTGGAGGTGACGTAGGCAGCATCGTAGGCAGCGTTATTGGATGCGACATTGGAGAAGTCAGCGTTATTGGTGCTTCCGTCGGAAAAGCCGTTGTGTGTTGGTAGGGAGGCTCAGTTGACCGTGCAGTAGCCTCTGAGCTTCGAGGTGACGTTGGCAGTGACGTCGGAGGAGACATAGCTGGAGGTGTCATTGCAGATGGCGTCAGAGGAGGCGTTGGATGCTCGTCATACGAAACACTGTCTTGATGATGGGGCACAAGGTGTATTGTTGCACCCGCTTGCACCTCGTACAGCACACGTAGATTTGGTTGACTGGTAGGCTCGCCAGAATCAACACGTTGGCACAGTGTGCTAATTCTGGTGCTCTGTTCATCAACGGCTCGCCGCAGTGACGCAATTTCTCGCTGAGCCGCGGCGAGGTCCTGTTGAGCCGTGTAGTACTTCTCACGAAGAGTGATGTTCTGGATCCGAACTTCATGTACGCGCTGAGGGAAAGCTTGTTGTACCCGCTTTGAACTTCCAACTGAAATACCATGCCAGCTCATTGCTCTGGTGCCCTCCGATCTTAACAAAATGAAACTGAGACTCCGAGAACGCACCTAGCAACATAGCTTCTGCTGCATTGAGTTCCTCTTCACTGACCAGTAAGAGCACAGCCTCAGAACTTTGGTCCATATACTCTCCAAAATGAGCAAATTGTCCGTGCTGAAATATGCGGCTTCGAATATTTTGTGATGATCCGAGCTTGAGTAGCCCCCAACCTGGTCCTTGTGGCCTGTTGGAAGTACCCTCGATGAACGCACGCGCATGTTCATGTGTGATGTTCGACACGAGACCAAATGAAGTCGCGTAGATAGCGCAAATCCTTTCGTTCACAATGACATTGAGTAGTTGCTTCAGCACGCCTGTCCTGGGGCCCCCGTCCGTCGTCTCTTGCTGGTACTTGGACATGATCCGCGTAGTTAAACCTTGGGTATTGGCAGCATCCTGAATGGAGACAAAGATTCCATGTGCCGTCTCCGCCGTCACGCTCCTCAAATCCACCGGCACCGCCACACCCTCATGCATACGATAAAGGCTTAAAGTTAATAGTGGAAACGATACTCGCCGCAGCATAACTTTTCTTAAACCGCCGTTTCAGATGTATCACCGAGACGTACGCCATGCCATTGGCGTCGTGGACAAGATGTTGTGCAATGTATGCGGGTGTGAAGGGGGTTCGAGTGAAGAAGTGCTTTGCTCCTCCTCCCCTCCTCGAGGTACAGCGCTCGTATGAAGTCGTTGGGCGCCAACGGTAGCCTTCCCGTCCAGGTCATGTTTCGAACCGATACAAATCTTGCCAAGAATTGAGCACCGGCAGAGTCGATTGGGTTGAGCCAGACACCGCAACGATAGTCAACAGCAACAGGAGAGCAACCGAAGTCAGACCGCAATGTCTTGGTCTTGATATCGCGAAGGCCATCGTTTAGGGTGCGCCAACAAGATGGCAGGTTTGAAAATGATGGCCTTTGCCTCTCAGATCGTTGGTTGTTCATCGATCAGCACCTCAGCATAGACGTTTAACGTCGTGCTAGAAGCAGCAGCTTCCTGTCCTCGGATTTACAGCTTTTCCAAAATCAGAAATTGGAAGCGATCCTAAACCCCAAGTTGAAAAGTGTCAATTCTTTGAAACTTGGCAACTTTTCGTTGAAATCTTGCCAAGTTTCAAAGAAGAACAATTTTGCCGGGTTTTGCCCAATTCATCCCGGAACCCATTTTTAGGAACGATTCAAATTCCTAAATTTGTACGGCTGTAGATCCCGAGGCCAATTTTTTGTCGAGCTAGACAAAAAGTTGGCACGCTGCTGCCAGCCACTGGCGATACTACCGGATCATGGGCAATCAAGCGAGCACTCCTGCTGCTGCCTCGCAGCAAGGCGGCTGTCCCGTGCAGCACGACGCCAAGGCGGCGTCGCCCGAGGGCTGTCCCGTGCAGCACGACGCTGCGGCCAAGACCGGCTGCCCCGTCGTGACCGACGGCAAGAGCGAGGTGTACAACGTCTACGGCCAGCGCATCGACCCCAGCAACATGATGCCGTACAACCCGAACCAGGACCCGGACGCGGAGCAGCGCTACCCGCTGCCTCAGGACCGAGTGCAGTCCACGATCCCGAAAGGAGGAACGGAAGGCACGTGGCTCTATCCTTCCGAGCAAATGTTCTTCAACGCGCTCCGGCGCAAGAACAAGGGCGAGGACGTGCACGAAGGCGACGTCAAGGCCATCGTGTCCATCCACAACAACATGAACGAGCGCGCCTGGGCGCAGGTGGAACACTACGAGGCAGTGTGTCATCCGGACCTCCCGGGCTCGAAGCTGCTCAAGTTCTGCGGCCGACCAGACAAACTCACGCCCATTGCGTGGGTGAAGAAGATGATGGGGTTCGGCGAGCCTTTTGACCGTCATGACTGGACCGTGCTCCGCGCAGACAACACTCAGGTGCGCTACGTGATCGACTACTACTTCGACGACGACAAGTCTGCTCAAGACCAAGTGCCGGAGCTGCACTCTGCTGACAAGGTCAAGAGTATCTCCATGTATGCACGTCCTGCAGTGGACTCGGTGGGCGCTTTGGTCGACCGGATCAAGTTCCCTGTCATGAGCTTCATCGAAGGGATGACGGGACCCGATATCACGGCCCGTTCTGCACTGGTGGAGCGTGCTCAAGAGGAAAAGGACGCACCAGAACCTCTGTCTGTGCAAGAGGTTGAAGACACGTTTGCCAAGGTCAAGAGCACGTGCAAGAACTGCATGCAGGAGGTCAAGACGTGCAGCAACGACGTGCAATGCTCACAGGCTGCCATGGCTCTTCAATTGTGTATGGGACGCATCATCTGCCCACCGCAGGCCGCTGCGTTTACCAAGGCGCTTGACAGTGGCGATGAGACTGCTGTCGACGCCGCTTTCGAGGCCATGAACAGCGGCTTGGAGCTGTTCCAGGAGCGTAGTGCTAGTGCGATGCAGGAGCAGGCAGTGCGTGAGTCCCTGGCCAAGAATTAAGCGCTGCGAGTTTTGTAGGCAGCTACCATATCACCATCTAGACGATATTACATAGCCATTTTCTTCCCTCCGACTTGGCTTCGTTAGTCCTCTTCGTCTGAGCACACGATCACTTCTCCATTGCTGTCGACGTACTGGTTTCGCAAATGGCCAGCCCGCAGTTGCTCCAGTTTGAGATTTGCGAAGAAATCCTCCGCTACAGCGCAAGATAATGAAGGTCAGCACTGATGCAACGCCCGATTGACGCCAGTGTCGCTGCTTACAGGATTGAGACCAAGTGGACGTAAGCGCTCCGCGCTTTTGCTTCAACAATACGGAAGTGTCGTGTCTCTCTTTCTCAAGTGCACGGGTGCGCTCGACCACATCATAATGCATGAGCAGACGGTAAAGACCATCGTGATGGTGATCAAGGGCATATTGCACGGCTGAGTTCCCCTTTCGATCGCGAACAAAAGGATCGGCGCCTTTGGCCAGAAGCAGTTTAGCGCAGTCTTGTAGTCCATGCCGAGCGCAGAACTGCAGTGCTGTTTCTCCGAATGCATTCTACATCACCACACGAGCCACAAGAGTTTAGAAGACGATCGATCCATCGCATAAAACGCGACGGGTATGGAGAAATTGCCATCGTACCTGGGCATTCACATCAGCGCCTTTCGCAATCAGAGCTGCCAGAATATCTTGAACACGTTGGGCAGGCACAATCAGCGCCGCCAGGTCTTTCATTGATCCTGTGGATTCGGCAGCCCAATCTCTCCACAGAAAATGGATTGCTGTGTCCCCGTTTGCGGTTGTCAGCGTCACAACAGCCCCGTGCTCCAGCAAACAATGTACAAGATCAACACTCCAGCTGCGGCATGCTGCCATTAGCGGTGTCATTCCCAAGCCTCTGTCCTCGCACACTGAAATGTATTCTGTGTTCTCTTTTCGAGTGACACGGACAGGAATGTTCACATCCAGGAACTCGTGAAACGTTAGCCACGCTATCACTTCCCTATCGCCAACAATGCAGCACAGAGCTGACCTCAAGTTAGTTTCGAACCCGACACAGAACAGCACAGCAAAATCTCACCGTTTAGAAGCGGTATGCATTAGCCTCCAGAACTGCTCTAGTCCTTGCCGATGTTGCTCTTGAGATAGTCGAAGTTGCCTGGCAGCCTCCGTCCGCCGCACCTGCTCTTGCTCTCTTTGCAGTGTCATCTCGAGATTGCCCATGTAGCGCTCAAATTTTGAGCGGCTGCGGCTCCGTTCTAAGTCAAAGTTGAGAACACCGCATTCTTTTCTTCTGTGTCCATACGCATTACTATCTCTCTCTGCTACGACATCCGTCAGCAAAAGCTTTTTCTTGGCTGCAGCCCCCAATTCACGCTCTTTTTCCAGTTTAAACTGCGATCCCGCGATCGGATATGCGTCTTTGATACAGCGTGAATGGTATTTCCCGCGCGTGTTGATCTGTTCCTGAGTTGCTCCAGTTTCGTATTGCTTCGCAAGCAATTGCAGTTCCTCCTCGTCGAGGTCGTCAAGGCGACTGTAAATGCCGGGTACCTTTTCCGTCGAAAACGTCGCTTTTCCAGCGACCGACTTGTCGTCTTCTGCTTGTTTCGCTGCACGGACGTCATCCCGACGCGCTCTCATAGCGACGACATCCGTCTTGAACTCCCCTTCACGTCGTTCCTAGCAACAACAGTTAGCGGGCATAGATATCTCCGGATGACAATATCAACAGACATCTCACCGCTTCCAAGCGTTGACGCTGTTGAAGTTGTTCGCGGTGATGCCGCAGATATGCAACCCGCCTCCGCTCCACTACTTGCGGGTCATCTTCATCGTCTGCTTCCCTTGGCATCGTTATCGTTTCGGAATTCCCCGGGTGGGATAATTACGGTGTCGGCCGGGGTCGCTTCCGATCTTTTCCGCCATTTCCCGTTTCGACCACCCGAGCGAAGAACAATGAGCGCCGTGCCGCAACGCCAAAAACGGGACCCGAAACAGCAGCGTTTCTCGAACGCCGACACGCAGGCGCTCCTCCGATGCGCCCGGACGTTCCTCCCGACGGGGGACCGCGGGTGGGAGCGCGTCTGGACGCGGTACCGAGCGAGCTACGCTAAGGTGAAGCACCAAGCGGTTCGGGACGGCCCGACGCTGCGAACGAAATTCGCGGAACTGCTCGACAACAAGATCCCGACGGAAAGCCCTCTATGTCCGCCCAATGTCCGCGAAGCCCGGGAAATCCAGGCTTTGATCCAGACGAAAGCCTCGCGCCCGCCCGGTTCCTATTCTAACGACGACATGAAGTCGCCGGAACAATCGAGCCGCTCCCAAAGTGCCGGTAGCAATGAGGAAGTGAAGGTTCACCACCACGAGGGACCCGCGGTGTGTGTGGCTCAAGGCAACACCGCCAGTAAATTGTCGGAGAAGAGACCCAAGCTGCTCGAACGCAAACATTCGGCGAGTCAAGTGCAGCCTCATGGCCATGGCCATGGCCATGCACACCGAGTCATACCGGGACTCATACCCCCGCGGTATCAACTTCCAAGCCATCACCTTTGTCTGCGAAGCGACTGAGTACTCCGATCGTACGACCGGGACACAGCGCGAAAAAGCGCAAGGTGGAGCCGTTGGCTAAAGACATGGAGGAGCAAGCAGAGCGGGTCGTCCTCAGACTGCAACTCGCGTCGGAGAGCGCGGAACGACAGAGACTGCAGCACAAAGTGGACCGGCTGGAAATGAAAATGGACGATTTGCGAGAATCGCACCGGAAGGACGTGGAGAGGCTCCGCGGCAAGAACATCAAGCTCAAACTCAAGTTGAATCGAGTGCTGGGCGCGCTGTGCGTCCTCCGCGCGACGCAACAGTCGCCGCAAACTGAAACAGAGTAGTTTGCGGCTCTTACTTACTGCATGACACTACTACCGATCGTATCCGTAACAATTTACCTCCAAGTGCATACGCGATGATATTGTATTTACTGCTGCTTCACGTGTCTGCCATGCGCTTACCAGCAGTCCGTTTAGCCTACGCCTTGAGATACCAAGCAAATGGTTTGTCAGCGACGTAGGTGCAGATCTGCTTGGGTTCGAGGTAGGCATTGAGGCCGAACGGTCCCAGCTCGCGACCAAGTCCGCTCTTCTTAACTCCGCCCCACGGCAGCTCGACGAAGCACGGCTGGGAACAGTTATTCCAGACAATTCCTGCGCGCAAGGCCTTGGTCACACGCTTCAGCTGCACATCGTCGGAGGTGAACACAGCCGCCGCAAGACCAAATTCCGAATCGTTGGAGAGAGCAATGGCCTCCTCTTCAGTCTTGAAGGTCATGACGGACAACACAGGACCGAAAATCTCCTCTCTCCACACGCGCATCGATTTCTTCACGTTGGTGATGATCGTGGCCGGCACGAAGTACCCTTTGTTAGTACTAGGCAGTGGTGCCTGGCCCGCTACAGTCGCGCCTTCATCCCTTGCGGACTTGATGTACCCCAGCACCTTCTCCTGCTGAACCTTGGACACCAGCGGACCCATTTGCACTTTGCCATTCAACGGATCGCCCAGTACAAGCTTCTCCGTCTCCTTCACAAGGAGTTCGATGAACTCATCAGCGAAGTCTTCATGCACCAGCAACCGCGAGGTGGCGCTACAGATCTGGCCGTTGGTCCAGAAGCAACCAAACATGACCCACTCGACCGTGCGCTCCATGTTAACTTTGTCGAACACGATCGCAGGAGACTTGCCGCCCAGTTCCAGCGAAATCTTCTTGATGTCCTTGGCGGCCGTCTTCATGATGTTGCGGCCGGTAGGGACACTACCGGTGAAGGCGACCTTGTGCACGTCCGGGTGCTCAACCAACGGGCCTCCAGCTTCAGCTCCCAGCCCGTTCACCACATTCAGAACTCCTGCGGGGAGACCGGCATCCGCCGCAATCTGCGCCAATTGCAGCGCAGACAACGGGGTGATCTCCGACGGCTTGAGCACCACTGTGCAACCAGCCGCAAGTGCCGGAGCTAGTTTCCAGAGCGCCATGAGTGCCGGGTAGTTCCACGGGATGATGGCGCCAACCACGCCCACAGGTTCGTAGCGTAGAGCACCAAGGAAGTCCTCGAGCGGCAGATCCACCTTCTCGTATTGGCGGGCATCTAAAGCCTCCGCGGCCTTGGCGTAGTACTGGAAGCACCCGGACACGTCTTCGATATCCCACACGGCCTCAGCCAACGGCTTGCCATTGTCCAAAGTCTCTAGTCGACTGATGGCATCAATGCGCTTGTCGACAAGCTCCGCCATCTTGCGGAGGTATCCGGCACGCTCGGCACCGGTGGTGGTGCTCCACGTTTTGAAGGCTCGCTTGGCCGCTTGCACGGCCAGATCCACATCGGCAGCGGATGCAGCTGCCACTTGCTGAATCACTTCCTCGTTGGCGGGGTTCAGCACGTCGATGTATTTGCCGTTGACCGGGGCCACCCACTTGCCGTCGATGAAGAGGTCCTTCAGTGTCGGAATCGGGTTACTCATGATGAATTCTACGACAAGTCTCGGAGAAGTAGAGGCTTGGTTGTTGCTGCTGCGCAAATGGCAAAGTGAGGTTGGGCACAGAGGTTCGATGTCTGTATTTCGTGGCGCAAAGTATCCGGCCCATGTGCTTCAACGTCGGCCGGCGTTGAAGGCCTGCTGCAAATCATGTGGAGGGCTCGGGTCGGACAATGTGCATTCACGTCAACGCGCGGGAGCGGCCACGCACGAGAGTAGCACGTTGAGGCTGACAAGGACCGCGTCAGCGCGTGGTGACTGCAAGGTCTCCGTACGCTCGCTCTGCTTGGATCGTACCGCCGTACGCTCGCTTTCCTTTTGTTCACCAGCTGTGCCAGCCATGGTCACCACCGGTAGCGTCGAGACCATAAGAGAGGAGTGATAGGAAATCCGTTCGTGTGTCATTACATTAAAGTTACATGTAAGAGTTCAATTCGCATTGCTGTTTGACAGCATCGCCTTTAGCCTCGAGAGAACGACTGATCAACTCCTGAGAGAACTTGTAAGCCGGGCGCTCCGGGCGCCATTGTGTGATAGCCAGCATGGTTCCGTTTGACAATCTTCTCACGCACTCCCTTCGGTGCAGCAGGCGAATAGAGGATGTTGTTCTTGATCTGGGGCACGACGTGCCTGAAGTAGTAGACGCTGCCAACCAGAAAGACCAGCACCGTCACCACGATGGAAGCTAGGAACATGGTGTCGTTGAGACTGCTGTATAGGATCGCAAAAATGGCGACACCACAGAGCGCGATCCCGAGTATGGCGCCGGAGACACCAAACGGACTGCGGTACGGACGAGCACGACCGGGTTGCCGCACTGCCAAATAGATGTATGACAGCAACTGGAAGATGTACGAGATCAACGCCCCCAACAACGTCAGGTTGATCAATGCTGATCCCAAGTTGGCATCACCGATGGTGTAGTGCAGCACAATAGCGATGGCTTCACACATAACGGTGCCGAATACCAATGCCCCTACTGCCGTTCCCCGAGTCGGATGCTCGTACGCTAGGAATCTGGGGAAGTATCCGTCCTTTGCGATGGCGAACAGCAACTGCCCCATGAAAAAGATGTACGAGTTTGGACTGGAAGTCAACGCAAAGACGGTCAACCATTTGAGCACGGTTGTTGGGGCACCGGTGCCGAAAATCGTCTGGAAGCTCGTAACGAGTGGAGCAGACACGTCGGCCATAGCAGCAGCTCCCGGTGAAATCAGTGAGCTGCATGTAGCCGTGCCGAACGAGAGGAAAACCAGTGTAACAATGCACAGGAGCAAGCCACGAGGAAGGTTCTTCTCCGGTTCAATGGTTTCGTCACTAGCCAGAGGGAGCTCTTCAATACCCAAGTAGAACCACATCGCAAACGGAATGGCCCTGATAATATTGTCCGTGTTCGTGAACTCCCAATGCTGATCGACGACCCACTTGCCATAGTCGAGATAGGGAATTGACACGGCAAAGAAAAATAGCAACAGCCCCACACACAGCGTCGTCGAACACGCCTGCATACGGAAAGAAGCTTGCACTCCGAAGATGTTCAAACTCAGGAAAATCACTCCGAAGGCGATAAAGAAGACCGGCGCGAATTTTTCGTCGACGTTGAACAGTGCTTGGACGTAGGAGTAGACGGTGTAGAATGTTGATGCATTGACTGCGATCACCTTGAGGGTCTCCGCTAAACCGCTGAAGAAAGCTGCCCGCGGACCGATCGCATGTAGCGCGAAGATGTACGGCCCCCTCCCGCCGGGATTGTCGCTGAAAGCTCTGCGATCGAGAACGACAGCATGACGTAGAACACCGTCACAATGGACAGAACGATGAGCATTCCGTCGAACCCGGCGATAAGTGAGGACTGCCAGCCATAGTACTGGCCACTGATCACAGCACCGATGCCCAACGCCCACAGCTGAGGGGCTCTCGCGTATCGGTGTGGGGCCCTCGACGAGGATTGTTGCAGATCAACCGAGACGTGACACATTTGAACGCTTTGAGTTGAAAATCTTTACGTGGAGGCTTCGGTCGACTATTCTTCAGCGACTATTTCGCACTGGACTGGAGAACAGGAGAACAAAGTCGTAGTGATGTGCGAGATCGACGTCCGCCGCCTATTGGCCGTACAGAATGCGTCACACCATTCCAAACAGCAGGAACTTCAAGGCAACTAGCGTTAGCCAACAACATGTTAGGGAATATGATGTCGGAACCAAACATTTTCTCCATTGCTAACCCCTGGCGCGGGTTGCACCGATCTATCGACTCCAGATGGCACATGTGTGTGCGGTGATTTGAGATGCATCGGCGGAATGGCTTGACCGCCTGGGCGGTGGTCTAATGGCAGAGTCGATGATTGACATGTACCATTCCTCTACTCTCGGCACTTCGCCTGGAAGCGAGTGTATTCAAAGGTATAGCATGGATATATGAATTAAGGCCAAAGCAGTAGTCATATGCAAGTGACTGCATTGGGCGAATATGTAGATGTAGCACAGAAGAAGTGATTCAGGGGATCTGTTTGCTTGAGCATGCGTAGCGCACTTGGCTCCTGGCACTCCGAAGGTTTTCATTCATTTCCATGACAGTCTTACTTCCTCAAAGCTGTCGCATTGAAGATCGAGAACAAACTCTCGGGTCATGTGTAGAAGATAGTCGTGCAATTGGTCCGAGCCAGCGCGTCATGCGCCATATGAACTCGTGTCCCGCTGTTCTTTTCAAGTCCCATTTAACGCCACCGCGTGCGCATACCCGTCGGCGATATTGCTAACTTAGTGCGAATGGCTGACTCAAGTTGTTGCGGTCAGACGTGTCGCCACCGGCGCTTGACGTGATGAGTCGTTTGATGTACTTCGCACGTCGAACACCTCTGACTTCGCGCGGTTTACGTGAAGCGACTACCGGTACAGTTCGGTCGTGAACCCCACGGCAATGCCTTCGCATATTGTCTGCATCGCATGTGTTCCGATTGCTGCACGTCTTGATGGCAGCGTGCACCATAAAGCGCCTTGAACGCTGCACTAAAAGACCAGCAACGACACCTTCAAGCGCGTGGACGGCATGTGGCTGACTGACTTTGGATGTGCCAGTGTGCCGCACAGTGCGCATCGCATTAGCTCCCGCCTGCGAGCGTACGGCCTGCTGCATGACCTGCGAGCGTACGGGTGTGATGCCAGTCAACCATGTCAAACGCCGAGAACGCGACGGTTATCATCAACACCGAGCTCAACGTACAGCCGGAAGCGTTTAGCAGGCGATTTCAAGCTGTCCTGCATGGTATGTACTAGCGAAGTACTTGCTTCGTAGTGCTGTGTGTTGATCACTGTTCTGAATATGACGATCAAAGCAACGTGGCCGGCAGTGAAACCCTCTAGATGTAAACGAATCGAGGCAGCAATCTGTAAACAGCAAGACTCATCTCTCCAGTCGGAAATGATTCCCAGCAGAAGAGAGATGCACCCACTTGTCCTTCAATTTGGAAGCATTCGGTACTTGTCCTACCCGAAGCAGCAATCTTGACGCTTACGTCACGATGCCCCCATCTTGTATCCGCGTAACATCAACGCATTCGCCGACCGTAACAAACAGCGGAAAAATATAAGGAGTGCTGATTTGTTGCGCCTGCCTGGAGCCCCCTGTCTGGCCTGCATAAAACCGAGAAGGCTCCTGCAATCGCTAATAGATATGTCGCGATACTAACTCGGAACCAGTTAGCCGGAGACTCCGACTCGGAGTCAACGAGGTGCTCCATGATGTCAAACCACAGGCCAACGGTCTTGCTACTAGCTTTCGTGAGAAGTGTCGAGTGCAGACACATCAAAGGCATATATTAACCTCATCATAATACTACCAAACCGCATAAGAATATGGTGCAAGGTGATGGGATTTACTGCTTACAGCGGAGTCACGTTCATTCTATCCCGTCTTGATTATCTTTGCATTCTCAGATAAACTCCAGTCGAGCATTGCTCACTTCGTTTTGTGTGCAAGCCTCAAGAACTCCGCGTAGTACTTGTAGAACGGGTGGGAACTGAGGCTAGCTTTGGACACTACATCCAGTCCCAGCATCTCCTTAACGTAACCCTTGGATCGTCCTGCCGTCGCCCACATCTCCGCTTTCGCCCACAACTCGCCTGGGACTCCTCCGATGTGTCTCGGGGTTCGAAGATGCCGTTGCGGAACGAATGCGTCCAGCTATCATATTTTTCGGCGTAGCGCATGTACGTTTTGAACTCCGGCGTCTTCTTCAGAGCCGCGAATGCTTCCGGAGAGAGGTCGTCCGTGCGCAATCCCAGCTCCTTCCAGAGTGTAGTGGTTGATTTTCCTCTCTCGAACATTTGGTTGAGCATTTTCCCTTCGACCTTGTACACAAATTTCTGGTACACGGGGTATTTGGGGTGACTTGTGAGCTTTGCGCCTGTCAATCCTGTCAGACCCAACTTCTGCTTAACAGCGTCGTCACTCTTCTCCAACTCGACCCAGAAACTCGTTTTGACGGAGTTCGAGACTTTGGTCTTCAACGCGGAGAATTGCTTCGCAATTGACGACGCAATACCTCTTTCTTCAGCGTCGTTCGCATCGGTGGCAGCGTTATCGTCGTTAAGGGAATCACCCACCTCAGTCGTCTTTTCGGCTCTCAACAGCCTGCTGTCGTCGATGAAGTCATGGCTCGTGGCAGTTGATGGGTCATATGGAATTGCAATCTTGGTTTGGTCTGAGTTTGAGGTGGCAGTGAGAGCTTCGCTGGCGATGAGGGCATAGACGACTGCCACTAGTACGATGGAAGAAAAGTGCATGATAGGAGTTTGGGAAACAACGCAGCACAGACTCTTTCGGAGCTTGACCGACTTGCGCGTGAATCGAATATTGACAACTACAGATTGCAGCGGGATGGCGTTGATTATGTCTACATTTGATTACGAGCCATACATACAGTGAGTATTTACGACCTACATTGACGACCTACATTTACGACGATGATTACGTTTTTAATCTTAAAAGTTTGATCCTCTGAGTAAAGGCAATACTCAGCTCGGCGTCGTTCCCCATCGGGGCGTCGGGATGTAAGCGTCAAGATGCTTCCCCTCTTGGCTCCGCGTAACACCAACATATTCGTCGACCCTAACGACATCGCGGTCAGCATGGAGGTATTTTTTTACAGAAGCTTGAAAAAATAAAGTCTCGATGATATTTGTCATTTTTCAGGTGAGTTATTCAATTTGTGCTTTTATTTCTCGCAGTTTTGTCCAATTAGAATCGTACAAAACGCCCTTTTGAGGAATTATCCGCCTCGCAATCAACAACGGGGAACTGGAGATTACTTCTTGAATTACAGCCGATAACTCCTCTCTTCCTTCTGCTCCTACTTGCACTTGCTGTCTCTTAGGAGTTTCTGACACTGAGACCCTGTTGGTCTCCTTTCCTACACATGCATTCTTGGTTGCCGATTCACTGCAACCAACCACTTAGACTTACTACAGGCCTTCGCCTGTAGTAAGTCTAAGTGGTTGGTCTTCGTCCCACCTTGCACTTCCATCGTCTCGTATCGTCATACAATCCAAACTGGACAGCAGTTTAATAGATTCCGACGAAGACAATCTGGATTAGTACTGGATACTGGAGTATGAGCGAATCCAGGCCACTCGCTATGCCTCATTGTGTTCATTTAACTAAATCCCCTCGGTAGACTATACAGGTCGGAAGTGAAGACACTATCGGGACGTGACAGATCTGCCGGGTGACCTACGTTCTGCCACTGACGGATAAAAGTCTCCTAAAGTGCCATAGCTGCCGGGCAATCCCAAAAGGTATGACGCAGTGAAGGCGCAGACTGCGTGCATGTTGAATGAGGGCATCCTTGCTTATCGCTAGCCTTCAAATAGAGATTTAGGCTTCGAGTTTTGAGACGATATAGGAGACGCTCCCTTCCACGTAAAAGATCATCAACTCGACGAATAGATAACACTTTCATTTACACCGCAACAATTTATCGCTTGCCTTAGCCACATTTACGCTAAATTTACTAATTAACGGTGTATAGTGGATTTACAGCGGTAAACTTTAATAAAATTAAAAATGTGAAAAACTCGGTAATTTTTCTGTTGTTCGTAACAGCAAGAACTCTGTAATATTGTTTTTGGATAATGGACATAACCAATTATATAATTATAGAGGTTGGTCGACGATGGCAACAGGGGTCAAGTTGCAATCAACTTCAATCAACAGGCTGAAGTTTCTTGCAAATGGTAATTTATGCTCTCCGAAAGGCACTTTTACTCATCAAATTCAATGGTAAAACACCAAAAAGTGCTCTAGTTGCAGAGATATAGACGAAAGAGTGCTAGGAAATCTTTCCTGAAGTTAAAATGCCTGTGACAGTTGTGTTTCGTCGTCTTCTCGTGGAGAAGGGCGCACATAGGGCGTGAGGCGACGTGGCGTGTAGCGTGTAGCGGTACGTCTCGTTGTAGGCGTACAAGTTGAAGAGTCGTTGTATACAATCTTCAAGATAATACGTCTGTTCATCCGTCTTTTCGCGGTCGTTTCTCCCTCCTGGACTCCTTACTCACTCGCGCTTCGTCGATTTTATTCCGGAATCTCACTTGGCCCTAATGCTGCAGCGTACTTGGCACTCTTGGTGGCAAACGCGAACCTGGTGCAGCTTCCGAACTCGGCGCCAAGGAACACCCCATCTCTCATGCTCGACCCCATTGGGGCTTCGTTTTCGAGAAGATAGATCCTCCGAAGAGGCGCTGGAGGTGTCCCTCGAACCACTTGTGCCACACGGCACTAATTGCGAAGTCTGACAGAACGAAGGTAGATGTAACACTTTGGTGGAGATGGAAGCGTTATATGGCGCGAGCGGCAACGAAGACGCTGAGGGGCGGGGCCTTTGCTATTGTAAGGTAAATTGAGAAGTGAGATTGAATGAGGTGCTTACAGCTCTGGTTGCCTCTCAGCAACCAACCATTTGAACGTCAAGGTTACGCGCCAGTATCTAGGTCTCATCCTGAATCCTATCTAATCCCTAAATCCATATGTAGCTAATCTACCAATGAACTACCCTATGTCTGAACGTAGATTGTCCTTGAACAGTCGCCATCATGTCTATGATAGACTTCTAGGATCGGAACTGGATTGTTCCGAATTTCGATGATTTTCAGCCAATGAGAGGTTCACATTACTCCATGTTGACGGGACGTTCATAGGCGTAATCAACCTTGTAGCCATAGAATTTTTGCACATGAAAATTTTGACATGCAAAGTGCAAAAACAGACGTAGTTGCTGTTGGCGGCAATGCCAGCCTCTGACGGCAAATACATCACAGCAGACCGTCGTATCATCAGCAAACCCTGGTGACAAGCATTCAAAAGCGATACGCCACCGACAATAGTGCCGCCTCTACCAGCCTGTACAATGGCTCCAAGGCTAGAATAAACAACATTGGTGTCAGTGGGCAACCTTGACGTATTCCACTGGTTGCTTCCACTAACCGAGAACGCAATCTATTGACAAGAAATCGAATCTTGGTACCGCAGTGTAAAGCTTTCATCGTAGCGACGAATTGAGACAGGTAGCCAAGCCATTCCAACACTAGAAAAAGAAAAAGTCTCGCAAGATAGTCATACGTTTTCTCAAAATCAAGCAACATCGCGATCGCATCGCGCTGCTGCAAATCCTTCTCTCTCGACTACTTTTGCGGCCGAGTATATGCCAATCAGTTGACGCCCAGGAACAAATCCAAACTGGTTATAATGTATCAAGCCATCAAGCGACTTGCTGGTTCTGATTGCAAGTACTTGGGTGAAGATCTTGTAATCCGAATTTAACAATGCGAGGGGTCTGTAATTTAGCGGGTCCGAAAGGTCCCCACCCTTTTGAGACAGAAGATGTCAGCATCAGGAAACGAGTCGGGAAAGATGCTTTCGCTGTACCACAAGTTGAACATCTGTGTCAGAATAGGGATCAGAGGTTCTGAAAAATCTCGGTACCAGTTATTGCCGAGGCCATCGGGTCCACATGCTTTGCCCGCTTTGCATGCATGAATGGCATCTGCGACTCGTCGCCTGAAATGGTACCCACCAGTTCATACAAAAATCACACCGCTTTGAAGGACCAGCCAATGCTAGTAAGTTCCTGATCGCAATTTCTGAAGAAGTCGGGCGACAGAAAATTGGTGTCCACGTGTCTGCAAACATATCTGGCTTGTCGTGAACCGAGAGAGTTGGAAAGCCGTCCACAGGTACAATGGTTAGAACAGTGTTGTCAGCAAATTTAGTTGAGGTCCGACGAAAAAGTCTTTAGAAGTCCTTGCCGATTTCCAAGTATGCTTCTGAAAACGTCGTTGCATCTTGCTCGATGCCCGGACCGCGTGAAGTTCCGCTATTGCTAGTCGAATATGTTGCACCCTGGGGAGCGGGGCACAGTCAGCCAGAGCGAGTCCATCCAATGCTGCAGTAATGTCTTCCACTGGATCCTGTTCCGGCATTCCGCCCATGTTAGCTACTTGGATATGACGATTAAGCGTCAGAGTTTCTGCTTGTATGTGCGTTTGACTCTCCGATTTGCCTTCTTTTTGCACTCCTTGCAACTTTGTACAGTAGCGCGTTTTAGTTTGTACCATTCGACAGCTACAATGCTTGCATCATCATCATTGACTACAAGCCAGTCGGTGAACTTGTCAAGATCTCCGTGGACAGTGGCCTCTACAAGCGATTCTGCGGGAACTGGTACTGGATAAATTCTACAGGGCTTCTTCACTCGAACAGGATCAGATAGAGACCGGGTTTGTAACAACACGCCATCGTAATCACTTTGGGGCGAATGCACCAATTCGGTGGCTGCAGCAGCATCTGCCGTACCATACCAACGATCCAATCTACTGGTGGCAGATGTGCCGTTGACCGTGTAGTGATATAGGTATGAAAATGTTGGTGGAAGGCGGCCACTCGGTCGAGATCCATCGGTTAGACAAAGTCCATCTTGAAGGCCCCAGTCAAAAGGAGCTTCCTGAGGGCGGGAGAATTATGATGTCTGGTGCTCTGGTAGCGGGAACGATCTAACATCTCATCCAGCGTACAATTAAAATCACTGCCCAGGATAATCGGTAATTCTGGAGGCCAGGGCATGCTTCGAAGCTCGTCAAAAAATTGTTCACGTTGGTTTCGGTCATTAGGAGCACATATATTGATTGCAAAATGTTGTCCAGCCAAAACGCTCCGTAAGGATTGATGAGAATCCCAGCACCGCCACATGATGCCGAAGCAGCACCTCAAAAGATAAACGTGGACATCCCTGACCAGTCCTGAACCCCCACCATTTGAAAAAGCGGTTGCGTCTTCTCGATTGATACGTCGCCAATATCGGCTGATGCCGTCACTGAACTGTGACATAGTCACTTGTGGAATTCTCCGACCGGAGAATTACCACTTGAAAATGAGTTCGGTATGTACACTCGGCCACCACCTGAGGGCCAACACTAACAGTCAACCCTGGTGATGGCGTCATTCAGTGTGTATCCAAAAAGTATGAGGATCCACCGTGTGTCAAAAATATGTAAAAATGTAGGAATATGCATCGTCCACTATGATGAGCCCCCATTGAACTCTCCACTTGGACCTCTCCACCCGGACAATTTTCTCAACAAGTTGCATACATCTATCTGATTGGCGTCAGACAGACATACACCTCAATCCAAAGACACGCCAATGTCACTTCGCTCTTCGAACGCGCTGTCCCTGCCAGTATCCACACGTTCCATAAAACAAATCAACCGCATGCATGTTTGTCGATCCATACAAACGCCTCCCCTCCAGTTAGTATTGCACCCTCCGGACGGAGAGAAGCGACTCAGACTTACTCCTCGCCGCGACGTCGCAGACTTCAGAGGTGCTTACTACGAAGCACGTGTGCTGCCGCGTGCATACACAGCCCGTTTATGACGGGTATGGTAGCCAGCGCCAACCCACCGGCTCTTTGACCTTTGATTGGTGGGAGAGCAAGCCCCATATGCACGACTTAATGGTAGTCAGGATAAAATAATATCAAAAATAATCACCTTCTCGGGCACCAATTTTGCCTCTGAGAGCTTCTAACGATAACGACGTAAGCAGCCTTATCGTCCTAACGCTCTCAGTGCATATTCCCATCTGTATACATAGACTGGAGGGCTGTCCGGTCAGACACGGTCTAATCAGAGTAACCACACCAGCACCATGTACCACGTCACGGCGAATTACACACATAGAAGGCATACAGATGATACGAACACACTCGAACCCACTCACGCGTAACCGGAGCCTACCCTAACATTCACTCGATATGCAACCGGGACAAACAAAGGGTCATACCTATGTGGACCTTGATGTCCTGTGCCTTGGAGGACGTAAGCACTTGCTAGTTTCCTGGGGAATTGTGGACTGTATTGATTTAAGCATAGAAAACAAAGGTAGAGTATGGTGGCTTCGTCTGGGCCTCGTGCTCTTGTCGCCCTTTCGGGGCGCGACCACTCGGGCAAAACCGCTTCCGAAAACCTGCAATATCGAATAGATCTTGCTGTGTGCTTGTGTCACTCTGAGTTAGGCGGGAATGAGCAGCCTTGAATACTTGATAAACAACCGCTCGAAGCGTCGGCTGCGTATTTCTGCAACGCGACTCTTCAGAAAATGGAAAGATCTCGGCGACCCTTCGTAAAAGATCTCAGAGCGGCCACGTCTCCACTCGGACGCCTCCGCGTGGAGATTCTCCATGCTGACCTGGTCAGATCAGATCTGAGTCTAATTTGTAGGCTGAGCTTTTTGTGTGGTACTATGTCACAGAACCATGCAACTCGGCGCGGTACTCTAGTAAGACTGAGGGTTTTTATCAAGGAACGTTAGTACAGACGCGGTTGATTTCCTTAGAGAGCCCCGTCAGTCCTCGCTCTCCAGACGCGGCTAAATCTGTTACCCCGTGACACCGCGCTATCAGCATGGCAGACGGCATTATTCCTGCTACCCCGAACTCACAACAAGAGTTCACGATGGGACGAACACACGTTGGCGACGCAGAGGGCGACTCCAACCTTCCCATTCAGTTATCGCATTGACTTACTAGTTTCGATGGTCGAGAAGTAACGGTGGTTGGCAACGGACAATGTTTTTTAATGCGACGCTGGCAAACCACACGAAGGCCACTATGGCGAACTCTGCCATCAATATGCGGAAGGCATCTACGGTCAAAAAGGCGTGTACACATTGATGATGACAAACATCCGGCACGATGTCGAACTAGGCTTGATTGACCCCGTCATCGAGTATCGCCGCTTGTATCCCGATCACCCCATTTACGACTCGGTTGCTGCAGTAACAATTGCGTTATTTGTGCATTACGCTCAAGAGAGAGAGAGAGAGAGAGAGAGAGAGAGAGAGAGAGAGAGAGAGAGAGAGAGCGCTCCACTGGTGCGACGGTGCCGAGTATCTTCTGGGCCAGTCCTCACGAACTAAGGGCCATGGCACAATACTTACGCGAACCGGTTATTGTGCTCGACGTTAATAGCGGCAATGATGCTCACTTGCAGCGTTACATGTACAATGAGTATCGGCTGCAGAATGGGGATGATCATGAAACCGGATATTGTGAAGTCTTGACGGATCGTGATGCCCAAGATTATCTTCACGCTTGTTGAAATCTACATGTTCTACAATGCTTCCTGATTCTACGGCATCATGGGCAACATTTCTACGGGGTTTTGCATGGTGAAGTATTTGTAAAATGGAGGGCTGAAGGTGATTCACAATATGCCTCTACTGTGTAGGGTACTTACTCCTGGAAAACTTTTCTAAACGACCTTGGACCATCCGGACACGTGGACATAGCTTTTGTCAACAATCTTGTCGATGAAGAGGACGTCAACAGTATCTTCATCAAGCGTCTGACAGCTAGGGACAGGCTCGACATCGTTCATGCGCGCTTGGGACTACCCACTCTTGATGAGACTCGCTCCGACGATGAACAAGCGATGTCTGAGCTTACTGCGCAAGAAGAACAGCTCTTGCCAGAAAACTACGGGCTGGATGGTTACGCAAGTGGATCTCAGGAACAAGTAGCGGGGTCTGAGAATGAAATCTTGGACCTTCCTTGTCGATATGCCAGGGTCACTTCCGGCAATATATCCGAAGTTGCTTACTTCAGAATCCTCCAAGCCTCCACCACTGAAGACATCACCAGGAAGATTTACCTCAATACCACTTGTTTTTTTGCCGCCAACGCAGAGGCTTTCAAGAAATGGGTCTCATTATACCAGACTCAGCTCAAGTTACCTTCCATCCGCCGATGGGTACGCCACGGTCAATTGCAAGTTGATTTTTAGAACATCCGCGTGCCTTCCGTCACATTTTTACTTTGTTGCTATATCCGGAACTCGAAGCGAAGGCTGACCAATGGGAGAGCTGGTACAGTGGGGTGCAGAGGAGATTTATCATGAGCAAGTCTCAGTTATTCTTCTTCACATCATGCATGATGCCTCACACTCACACGCGGCACGTGAATTCTCCACGTTATGGCATGATGCGGCTTGCAAAGGGCCAGTGGCCACCAGGCATGCGATTGCTGGGGAAGTGGCGAGATGGCAGCGACTACGTGGCTGGATTGCGGCTGATTATTGTCGTGAAAGCACTACCGACCTGGACGCCAAGGGTTGGTCGCTGCTTCATATTTTATCATATATCACAAGCACGCGGTCTACCACGCCAATGGGGATGGCCTCGGACGGCGATCGTAGCGCCTGGTACCAGCACTTTGTTTTCATACGCGAGCTTTGTCATAAGATCGTGGCCAGTGGTGACTGGAGCGAATGTATGCATGCTCCTTCAGGCCAAACCTGGTGTTCTGCGTCCCGAGCGTGCTCGGCTCAGGCTCGTGTGATCGGCACGAGGAAAATGCAAAGTGAATATATTGAGAGAAGAGGTTATCGACGCTATTCCTACATCTAACACCTAGCCTGCACGGCGCGTTAGTGAGCCTGCGTGCGCCAACCAATATGCAGCCATGGAGTTGCCCAGCTCCATGTGAAATCCGACAACCCAGACCCAGATGACCATCATCTGGGGGCGTCATCCTGGCTGCCACGTGCAACCAGAACACCTGGACGGATCAGTGCGCTGAGGACGACAGTGCTCAGTCTCCCCTCTCCGTCACTAAGCCCCCCTCAACAAGGTCCTACGTCGTCTTTGGCTCCGTCGGCGACACCACAGACCACATCACGTGAGCAAGCAAGCTAGTACACTCATCAGTCAACAGTGGAGCGGTTTCGTGGCTTACGAAAGGAATTTACCACTTATGACGTGAACAAGCATCTCGTCTGTCGTTAGCTGCATATTTAGGGGCAGCAATGCACCTCACGGACAAAACAAAACAAACAAGCGTATCGCCGTGAAAAGATCGAGAAGGAGTATGTGACTTCTTACTCATCGGAAGGTGAGAAATTGCACTATACAGATCGCACGAGTGGCCTAGTTATTCATAACAAAACGTGGTTTCAGTTCCACACACGCTGGAGGTGACGACATCGACACAGCCACTCGAGCACGCTAATCGATGCATCGTGCTACCCGAGTTGGCCGTTTCACACATTTCGATATCTGGAACGGTCGGTTGATCTAGAAAATCGGATCTCATGCCAAAATCATCCGCTTCCTCCATGTCCACAACAAAGCCCGGTCGGTTTTCATCGCTGTAGCCAGTTTCCGAGTCATCATCACTGTCGTCATTTGCAATAGCTCCATAGTACTTACGTGTCTCCTCTTTTGAAACACCGCAAAGCGAAGTTTTTCTTTTGACCGTTGCTTCGCCGACGAGGGCACCAGATTTGAAACAGGTTTCTTCTTCGATGATACGATACCTAAATGGTTGTTGGACTCTGCTGAAAAACATACCGATTGGTGTTTGTGAGCCGCTCGTTTTGCTCTTTCGGATACCTTCACCATATATCCTGCCAGGTCGGTGGTCTCGGGTGGGGATGGCGGACTGGCAGTCAGAATAGTGACCTCACCCTGAAGCCCCGTCGCTATGGAGCACCTGGCCTGCTGCAGACATCCGGGAAACCACTTCATCTTGAGATGCGTGTGCATAATGAGTAGCAGATGCCGATTGTGCGACCGGGGTACTTTGTTTTTCGAATTCCACACGTCCGGTCTCTTCCAAAGAATCTTGTTGCTGTTAAGGAGAAGGATCAAGTCAGTGATATTACCAACCTTGTACGCACTAAACACCGCAGGACAGTACGGGAGCTGCACTTCCGGCAGTGAAGTAAACTATCCACCGACGCTCGATATTTTGCGGTTCCGTGACGAGGGCTGAAGCACTTAGAGCATGGTAGACGTAAGTTGGTCTGGAAGTGATGTAACGTCAGTGATATCGCATATGTTTATTCTTGTGACGCCATCTAGTGCCACAGGGCAAGTTTCTTAAGCAAAATGAACGACGTGAAATCTGTTGTCATATATGTCAGTCTTCATGACGCGTGGGTACTCGACGTCCAGAACCTCAACCTGTGCACATTGTGCAATGGCTCGAACGAGAGCTGCGAAACCAAGTTCCCCTGCCCCATACACATGAAGAGCATACATCTTCTCCAACTGCACATCCGTGAAGCTTCCATCAGTCACTATGTCATTGAGCGTAATGATCGCACGTTGAAAACGTAGAGATCACTTTACCCAATGATCAGCACCACTTTTGGAGTAGAAAACACAGAATGAAGTACGCGAGCGCCGTCATAAGTAAGTCTGTGGTGGGGCACACAGCAGCTTTGCGCTTGAGGAAGCTTGGAGTATTACGATACTCCGTGGACACACAGTCCACAGGTTCCCGGTCTAAAAGGGACAATTTAACTTGGACAGGGTAAGATTTAGACCGATGTATCAATAGATTTACCCAGTTACAGTATGTAACCTACACTAAGTCTAAAAATATAATTGCACCGCAAGGCTACGGATGGTTGGCAACGGTGGTTTTGGTACCTTGTACCACAACGACAGCCCCACATATGGGTTGTTTTCTAGAGTGTGGCGCACACACAGGAAAGCCTATCTTAGGCTGCCTAGGTTAGTGAGGTACTAACCAAATGTAACTCCGGTACAGAGCCTCTCCACGTCTATCTGCATTCAGCACATCATACTAAGACCAATCTCCCCGTCCGTATTTGCCACATACAATGCCTTGAAAAGCTTCACATCTGGAATACGGGCGTTACGCTTTAAACTCAAAGATGAAGGGAGGTTTGCGGTCAGAACAGCATTGGAATGGATCTCATGCATATCCTCCAACCTTGCACGGTGCAGGGAAGTCAGTGTAGCCATGATGACGTTTGGAGGGTGAGGAAGATCAAGCTCACCTTGTACGTAGGCAAGCACCACAGTGCTGTCAGCCAAAGTCATGCTACCCATGTGTCCATCTCGGGTGACTTCAACAGGTGCAAGTGCGATAGCCCTTAATTCTCGTTGTTCTTCCGGTCATTCTGCGTTTAGGTAGGTCTTCCAGTCATAGAGCGTGGTGGTAATCAGTCTCTTTTCAAAAAGCGGATTCCAAGTTGCTTGGACCAGCTTGGACTTCTTTGCTTGGTCTTCAGTGAGGGGGCGTGGAGTTGTCAGCATGGCTGCCGAGTTCCCATTCCAGGGGCTATTCAGGAGGCAACTGGCGGTAGTTCGTTGCCCTCGGTGCCAATCTGATTGAAAGTGGGTTCACGTGCGGCTTTGCCCGAAGCACGTTCCGTAGAAAAAGCTCGTTATAGTCCCCCTGCGGAAGATACTTGCTTGGCCTCATCCGGAAGACGTATCGCATCCTGAGCAACCATGGCCGCCCGCCCGGGGTCAGGAGGTTTGGCAAGTTGCATGTCAGGCATGACTGGCGGAGAGACCCAATACAAAAACAAGTCAAACTTGAGATTGAGTTTATGCTCGGCCTATCCGCCGGGATTCACTTGTTTTCCACCGGGAATTTTGGAGAGCATCGATGATATTTGCACTTTGCTGCGTGAAGCATCTCACATCAAGCGCCAATTGTACTTGCGAGTGCCATAAAAAGCCACTGCAAGCAACCGCGGACTCACCTGGCCCAATGATACCACCTCTGGTGAAAGCGACAGTATGATCTCCCTCGATCCTGCGTATAACAGACATGGAAGACTCGCCAACACTACCCTCCAACTCTAAGCCTGCACAGCAAGGCTATACGGCTCGATAATTTTCGGCATGACGCGAATGCATCTCGTCGCTCAACCAACATGTGCTACTGACATAGCGCTGCGCAGTCGACTCGAAGTCAACCAGATCATGAAGTTTGATCGCAAAGTGCTGAAATATAACGAGTGCTGACTTGTTGTGCTTCTCTGCCATGATTACCTACACGGAAAACTATCTACTTTAGGTCAAACCGGTATGTACTCCGTCAGTACTGGGTTTCCTATAATGCAAGCTGGATAATACACGACAGTACAAGATCCCCATGTGTGTGGACAAGGCTTGCAAAGCTTCCTCCTACACTACAATCTCCTACCAAACCATGTTTACACTTTGGCTTTATGAGTTAACAATGTTATCTGTAAAAATGTTGAATGTTACGGGTAACATAATTTTCAGTGTACCAATGTAAACTTTACAAAACTAACTTGTTACAGCTTACAGTGTAACTGGTTACATTTACACTCACGTAACTTTGGTGACTCTAGCACTCTAGTTTTGGTATGTGACTCTAGTACACACTGTGTAGCTCATGTCGACGTTGAACTCAACGCCCAATCTACGGTATATGCATACAGGTAGACAATAAAGTATGGTTACTCCACAACAGTGGCGTAATACTCAGAGAGTTGGGCATCCTTGACGCTGCGAATATAGGCGCTGACGAGCACCTCTACGTCCCTATGCATTGCTTTCATGGGTTCCCACGAATCTTCAATGGCCTCCTGTCACGAGTTCCTGCGGAAACTCGTGAGCGTGTGACACAGATTCGCAGAGAGCTTCGATATCGACCCAGCAGCAAATCGAGAGGACATTTAAAAACATGAGTGATCGAGTTCGGCAAGCTTGACTAGGAATGCATGTTAGTTAACGGTTCGTAGTCAGCGGCTCGTAGAAGGTTGGTGGGTGAGCTGGAGAGCCTATTCTGGAATCGATAACAAACCAATCAAGTTAACCTGTTCTGGCCAAGTAGACTCTATTTACTTCAGGGATCTCGGGAGAAGACCTCGGACGTTTGAGCAAAGTGATAGAAGCTTCCTCAATAGTTTCCTCTGCCTGAGTGCTACCAACTCCATCTTCTAGTCTTCTTGAAGATAAGAAGATTGTGGCGCCTCCAAACCTTTCCAATAAGTTAGGAGCTCAGAGTCTTGCATGTCTATGCACCACCGGTGCTTCCGGATATCTTCCATCTTCAGTACGATTCCTTGTGTAGCAACTTGCTCACAAAGCTCCTCGGTCACCTCAAGTTCACTATCGGCGAAGCACTTCAATCTGGATGCATGAACGTTGACCAAGTTGGTAACTTTCTGCACGCTTTTTGTTCAGCAATATCCTTTTCTCACGCTGCTTCGCCACTTCTTGCTGCAAATCTGCAGTACTTTTTCAAAAAGGTGGTCAGTGAATCCTCGACGTGCTGTTATGACACATCCGCAGTGATAGGTGCAGTGCGGTGGGGTTACTGCTCGGAGTGCTCACCGCTGCCAGCGGCACATCACACGCTTGCATGAGCAGTTGGTAATAACTATCGATAAGGTCGAGGGCACTGTACTGCGTATTGCCCACCATATTCTTCTGAAGAACATCCTTTCGAGGAATCGGTGTCTGCACCGGAATGGTGGCCGCATTCAGCTTATTGTAACCGTGCACAATGCGCCATTTGCCGTTTGGCTTTCTGACACAGAATGTCGGTGTCGAGTGTGGAGACTTGCTCTCACGCACCATTCCGGCCGGGGTAAATGCCCCCAGTGTCAGAGCTATCCACCAGCTCGGATACTCCAATGTCAAGCACATCGACCGACTCGGTCCAGTGCTCGCGCCAATAGCGCTTCTGCTTCTGAGCGGAGGTGGGTTCATGACTCGCCAAAGCTCCGCTCGGAGCAGAGTGCGTGGCACCGAGGGTCTTAGACCGCTAGTCTCTCCATGGATCATGGCGCTCCAGCCATGCCATGCCTAGAATGAGGTCATACCTTGAATCAAGGTCTAGGCCCAAACAGCGTTCAACGCTATTGAAGTCCAAGAACATCACTCGCAGGTTCACAGGGACCTTGGGCACAGTAACTGATATCACATCGCTAAATGTACCGTGACCATGTCACTCGTTCGCGCTTCCAGCGCCTCAGCATACTGCCGACTTCCTTCCATCATGGAGCGCCTGGCATAGTTACCAGACGCTCCTTAGTCTATCAAGACTATCCATGGCTTATCAAAGCCTCTCATGTCCACATGGACGACCAACAAGCCCGGCTTGCATTCACGTTCCGTGTTAGAGAGTACGGCTCTCTTCGGGGCTAAGCCCTGTCGCTCCTCACCTTCCAAAGGTACAACAGAACTTAGTTCTTCCCCAGCAGGGCGCCCCGCACCTACTGGGAGTCGTCGTTTCCGCCGACGACCCAGAGTTCTGGTTCGCCGGACGGGCTTGGCTCGACGGAGCCTGGCGCTGTTTGCGCAGCGGACAACCGTTCCGCAAGTGACGGGTACTCCCGCATGTGAAACATCTTCGGATGTTCATGCGCTGCTCTGCAGCTCGAAGCTCTGCTTCTTCATCTTCAGCGTAGCTGAGATCCATAGGCTCAGGACCACCTTGTCCATGTGAGCCCGCACTCGCTCCAAGTCTAGAGGACTTGAAGTTGTGCTCGGCGTTCAACGCCATGTCCACTGCCTCTTCAAAAGAGCTTGGACGGGAGCGGAATACCCCGTGCGTGCAACACCCATGCGGAGTCCCTTCATAAACATAGTCACGGCAGAGGGTCGGCAAATATGCCGGATATGAGCGTGCGTAGCTCTTATACATAGTCCAATAAATCCTTCTTGCATTGGCGACAAGCAAGGAAGCGTGACCGCACGCGGTACGCCTCATTAGGCGGTGAGAACACTCGCGACAGCTGACGCTTCAGCTCTTCCCATGATGGGAACGCTTCGTCTATTGACGAACGGCACGTAAGTGCCCACTCCTTCGCTCGCCCACCGAGCTTGGAGACTGCCAGCGCGACGCGCTGCTGCTCCGTTTGGAGCATGGCCGAATTCATGGCCATTTCGACCTCTCGGGTCCACAACAGGAGGCTCTCTCCTTCAGATCCATTAAAGATCTTCACACTCAACATGAGTGGTTTCGGCTTCGAAAGCCTACTCTCTTGGCTTGGCGATGCCTGGGGCGTCTCAGCCTTCACTCTCTGTTGAATGTGCTCAAGGAGGGCATTCTCGTAACTTGAGAAGGCCTCGAGACGCGCATTGATTGCGTCAGGCCCTTGAGATGCTAAATGCGTCATGCTCTCAGGGTCTAGCAAAGACATGCGCTTGTTAAGCGTGTCTTGCTGGCTTGGAGTCAGATGGGCGAAAGCGTTCTGCTCCATCCTCACAGAGGGACAGTCAATGACTCAAGTGTCGGATTGACTACGAGTGCTACCAGATGCAGCGGGGCTGCGTAGCAAGTGCTTGGCACAGAGGAAGAGGGGGCGACTTCTTGAGTCTAAGACGTCCGTCTATCAGTCGGAGTTCCGACGACTATACATTCTTATACAAAAACCAAGTATAGCGATACTACACAGTCCAAAACTGACTCATTGGACTCAGCTTAGTTAATTAAAAGTAGTTAAAACGCTTTTTAATCAACTCGCAAAATGCGAACTGAATTGAATGTTTTTATCTGTCTAAATCTCTTTTTCCTAAATGTATAGAACTAACCATGACATACTTAGTTCTAGTCATGCACAAATGAATGGCGTTGCGGCCATGTACTGACATCAGTACTGACTTAAGGTAATCAGAGGGTACCATGTGCCATTATCACATTGGGGAGGGATACGAATATTCTTATCCGGACAGTGGGTCAGGTGACCAGGTGTGGTCTACCTTACTGGTCACCTTTATGTAACCCGGTTACATCCTGCACCGTCACGTGGTGTGGGAAAGTTACCTCAGTCGACGGAATTGAACATAATTTGAAGAGAGTCGCAGCTCTCACGGAAATGCCGTCACCAAAGACAGCAGACGAACTTCAACAGTTTATCTGCGCCTCAAATTGGATGAGGCCCGTTTTGAGAAACTACGCTGAAACTGTACAACCACTACAGCAATGCCTTGACCGAGCTCTTCAAGGAAAACGGAAAACAAAAAGAGTGGTTTCTGGAATCGCGTTGGCGCTAACAGCTGTTTAGCTCGCCTGCTTCAAAAAAGTGAAGGAACTTCTAGGACATGCAGCGATTCTCGCTCATCCGAAGAATTGCGTCCTTCAGTCTCTTTTTGACACATCAGACAGGAGATGGTCGGCTATCCTGACTCAAGGTGAGAATTGGGAAGCAGACTAAGGTGTTACTGAACAACGCCATGAGCAGCTGATATGCAAGGGCGGCATATTTATCGGTGCACAACGTTACTGAAGTGTTCCAGATAAAGAGGCATATCCGATCGTGACGCGAGGCGGGTGAACGCCTTTTATCGCCCAGGGTGTATAGTCCTTGTGTGCCCCAGAAAGTGCGGGGAAACCTGGGGTCCTTCCGAACGGAAGGGCCTTGGCTTTCTGGGGGTCAGTCTCCGGACGGACAACTGGTGTCCGAACGGAGTTGGCGTGTGACCTTGTGTAATCCCTTTGGGCCCGTTTGTCTTCGGTTGGCCCGGAGTTCCACCTAGTGAGTTGTTAATATAACGCCAATCAATACAAATATATAGGGTGTATGACGTACTTTCAGAACCTTCCGAATCGTACTCACACAAACTGAGGGAGAGAACACTAGCAAAGTTCTTCCACAGATAACCAATCAATACACAGAGTTATATACAAATATACAGCCACTCTTATTCTTAAGGACCCTTGAGTGGTGGGTCACACCTCCAGTCTCACAGGCACGTCCGTTCGGAAGTACTGGTCAACTTCCGAACAAGCCTTACCTCAATCAAATATACGCGCACCACCTCCAAATGGAGGAAATACGTCCAAACGAGATCAGTCCTTTCACACAGCAATCAATCAATATAATTATAGGGCTACTACTAACAACCTCCTATAACCGCAGGGTAATATGAAATAGAAGTCCCGTTGGACGAAACCACTAATTGGAATATGTAATAGAACGGTTCAACCCAGAGCGCGCGTCGCCTGGTCCCCGTCTAACTTGAACTTAACTTAGAGAGAGTCCACACGGCGTCCTTCGCGTTCCGACGTGTCCAGATTCCAGCGCAGCCACTTGGTCCTTCGGGGGTATTAAAAACGCTCTTGCCGACAGGTTTCTTCCAAAGACTTGTTGCTTCCAGGCAAAACGAACTCTGTTAAAGTTATCTGTAATATAAACGTATGCTAATCTTATCTTGGTTGGATGTGTCATCTTGACTTGGTTTCAGTATGGGGTGGGTTAACTTTGTCCAGTCGTCGTGCAGCAGATCCTTCGCACCCAGTCAGTTGGTACAGAGTCCAGCCACCGTCCGACTCTTCGTGCATAACAGATCTTGGTCGGTCGTCTTGATCGGTCGTTTTGTCGTACTTGATACTGGGTACATGGGGATCCGTCATGTCCGTTCGGAGGGGCCGTCCGTTCGGACGGACACCCACTCCGTTCGGACGGACTCTTGGACGCACTTGATCCTTGTATGGTCTTGGTTAGATAACAGTGGGTAATACACTTTTAGTGTTCCAACTGTATCAGCCTTGGTCCGTCGAAACGAAGTCCTGCGTCTTGACGTTGGGTGTGACGTATAACTTGAGCTGCCTGTGTGCTTGCGCTCTTAGACTTCTTGGCAGACGTCAATAGGTGTAGCCAGGGGTGGGATGTCTCTCGGGATACGTTCCCGAGGCATTTTGTGCCTTCCTGTGAGGCTAACCCACCGTCGGGAGGTCGGCGGACCGGACGTACCGCAGGTCCGTTCGGACGGACGTGCTTCCGGTCCTGTGATGCCCACTTCCACCTTGACGTCCAAGTCCAAAGCTTCCACATTCTCGCAGCTGTGCACCTCTGTCACACACATACGTCGCAGCTGTCTCTTTAACGATCGGTCCAATCAGAGGGCAGTGTACTTTGGGAAGGGTAACCGAAATTTTTGTACGGTCCCAACGCCACATTTTACCCAGGTGCCTTCATGTTTGTTCGAGCCGAGACAACCTTCGCTTAAACGCAGATGTTTAGTGTAGTAAAGAAAGAGCTGCAAAACATTTTTCGGTGGAGATTTGACTTTAGGTTTCGGGTCAATGGATCATACAGCAGCGATAGCTAACGCATTTCGGGACGTCTGGCCTGAAATCTGCTTGTTGAACAGCTGGCCGCACTTCGAGCGGAAAACGAAGGAGAACAAGTTGCGGCTGACGGACCCGCAAGTGCACAAGGACATTATTAAACCACAACTGGATTATCTTTATAGCGCTCGTTCCCGTAAACAATTCTTTGGTTTAGCAGAGTTGGTCACGAATAACTGGACAGACTGCGGGGAAGATGATTACGCTGAATGGCTATCCACGTACTACCTTAGTGACCCTTGGGATCTCTGGTTTATTACGGCAAGTGAGACGCCTGGAGTTGTCCCAAATCAAACTCCTGTCGAAGCTTTCAACAGTGCGATCAAAAACGTTGCGGCAGGACACCTACGCGCCGCAACCTCCCACGTGTTGGCAGCTGCGCTTCCCAAAATTCAGATACATAGCGGACGTGATCAAGGTGTAGGTCGAATCCGGCAGTATGCTGAAGGTCCGATCGATGCGGAAGTTTTTGGCAGCTCGCCTTCTGTGCAAAAGCGAAAATTACTACCCACGTCACAGAGTCAAATAAAAACAAGCTGTTGAAAGGTTCACCAGGTACTACTTCAACTCCGACTACTACATCGTTAACGACAACAACGTTCACAGTTTCAAAGTCAACGCTTTAAGAGCTAAAATCTACGCAGCATCGCTGGAGTGTATCCTCCAGGACAATCAGCAAGTTGCCCAAGTTCGAAAAAAGTATCACTGTGACTGCTGTGCGTTCTACCACCAGAGAGATGGCTGTGTTGCCACGTCTTAGCCTGCTTTAGGCTGGTAGATGGAATGGATTTATCGATCATGCTGAGGAATCTGCCAGCTAGGAAGTCTCCGAGCCGACCTCGCAAGAAAAAGCGATACATGGAGCGTGAAGATGGGTCGAGGGCAGTTTTCTGTCAACGCTTGCATCAACAGACTAGTAAACTCGCCAGATAGCGTTATAAATTGGAGTATATTGCACACGCGGACATCTAAGGATGATGAAGAGAAGAAAATTGATCGCGACTATGTTGGGATAATTGACGCTCCCTGCATGAAGAACAACAAGCGGTACTGGAACGTTATGTTCGCGAAAAAGAAGAAACAGTAGTGATGGATCTGGAGCAGCTATTAACTACTCCTTTCAAATGGGGCACAGGATCATCTCAAACTGATGACGATTTTCTCTAATTGAGTGTATGCATAAAAATAATCCGATCCAGAAAAACTATATAATCACAAAAATAGGAGCAAAAACTTTTGCATATCACATTGAATTAATCCTAATGGTATGCAATTCATCCAGGTGGCATTGAAAACATCGGATTTGGCATTGAAATCATATCTTTATTGGATGGCATTGAAATAATCCGCAGCCGTGTCGAGCCCGACGAAGTCTCGTTTCGGTTTTTTCATATCTCTCTCGATTGTGGCTATCCTCGTTGTGGTGAGATTGAAACATCAAAGCACCTTCTCTTTGATTGTACCCGTGCTAAGGCTCTGTGAAGTATTATCTCTGACGACTGAAGAGACTTTCTACGAGAGCCAATTTCATGGCGACTTCACTGTCTCCCGTGTCCGCCCGCATGGTCATCATCGGCTTTGCCTCTCGTCAAAGAACTCTTTACGATATGGATGATTATGCGCTGCATCACTCTCCATGTCATCTGGACGACGCGAAACAAGCATCACTTCGAGGATCAAGCCCCGCTCAACGCCCAGCATTCTATTTACAAGATCTACGCGATATTCTGCGCTCACTTTCGATCACTACTTCGTAAATCCCGGTGCAAACCCAAGCGCGCCTCACGGCTAGTCTGCATTCATGCGCACCCTGGTCCCGTTTTGCCCGATTCACTGCCACCCATCCTCGCCTTTTCCACCTCTGCGGTAACAATTCTTCTTAGACTCTGAAGGACGATTGCCCCCTCCTGAGCACCAGAGCTCTCCGTACCTACCTAGACTCGCCTGTATAATAGTGGTAAGCACAAGTGTAGCAAACTGAGAAGTCGTTCTACCCGTCCTGGGCAGTTAAATCAACACGGTAATCGTTTGACCTCCCCCCTTATTGGATATGTGTAGTGAGTGGACAATTATTAATAATCCCAGCCGTATCCAAGCTACACGCAGCACCAAACAGTCTGATCTCTAGCCAAAGTGACCAGCCTGGTGGTGGCAAGACTCATAACGCAAACTTAGATGCAACAAGCATCCAGTCCCAAGTATAACGCGAACCTGGATGACGTGCAGCTCCACTACGCTAGAAAGAACGACTGGCAGGAAGGCTTTCAATACAAACAGTGGCGACCATAGCGTTAGAATAAGCTCACTTGTCAATTTCTTATCAAGTAAATAGACTACGGCCAAACCGTCGGGAGCTTCGACAACTCCCCCAGCGTGTTTTCATCCCTGCAGTCAGGACCAAGTGCAGCTGTACGGGTATGGGCAGTGTCCTTGTAGTCTCGTCTTCAGCCTTACAAAAATCAAGTGTGAAGGCAGCGCAGTGCCGGCAGCAGTATGCCTTGCCCCACTCACTGCTGCGCTGGCTGCCTGCCAATCGGTGGAGTTGGCGCATAATTGGCGCATGCCAGTAGTCTTGTGTCGAGTGATTCGACGATTGGGACTCGACTCACAATCGTGTGGTGTTTTAGAGGGGTGAAGTTTATGGTCGTGTTGTGTGTGTTAGTATGTACATCGCGTAGTCTTGTGTTGAGTCACAATTGCCTACAATCACGTACAATTGCGTAGTCTTGTGTCGAGTCACGCACCTCAGTGCAACAGTGCATCGACAACTTCAATAAATAAGCCTGCAGATAAACGATCAAACTGGATGTGGGGCGGTTCTCGCGCTGATATACTCTGCCGACGGTTGATCCAGTATCGACAACGATACCGCCTCCGGTGACGGCGACAGTAAGATCTCCTTCGTTTGTGCGTCTAACAGGCATGGAAGACTCGCCCCCACACCCTCCAACTTTAAGTCATCAGAGCAAGGCCATATGGTTTGGACAGATTTTGGCTACGTGAATGAGCGGATGAGTCTCGTCGCTCAACCACCACGAACCGAAGACATGGAGTTGCGTCGTCGTCTCGAAGTCTACCAGACCATGAAATACAATCGCAAAGAGCTGAAAATATAATGCTGATTTGCTGTGCCTACCGAGTGGATGAACGGCTGGGCGCTCTTTGTGGGAAAGAATGCGTCCGATCACGAACCAAGACCTCTTTTCGCCTGACGGAGTCTGGCTGGGACTCCCAGCCTGGTGGGAGGCGTATGGGTCAGATGAAACCCCGAACGTGATGCGACCATCTGCGCAGAGCTTCAGATCATGAAGGATTTCTGCTTGTGACTCCATGGCATGGAGCCTCTTGTCTGCCCCACATGGAACCGGGAATGATCTTACAATCGCTAAATAGATATGTCGCGATACGAACTCGGAGCCAGTCACTCAACAAGGAGTCGATGAGGTGCTCCATGATGACAAACCGCAGGCCAACAGTCTTGCTACTAGCCTTTGTGGGAAGTATCGAGTGCAGACAAACTAAAGGGGCATATGAACCCCATCATTATACAACTAAATCGCACAAGAACATGGTGCAGGTGATGGCATTTACTGCTTACAGCGGAGTTACGTTCATTCCATCCCGTCTCGATTATCTTTGCATTCTCAGATAAACTCCAGTCGAGCATTGCTCACTTTGTATTGCTTGAAAGCCTCAAGAACTCCGCGTAGTACTTGTCGGACCTGAGGTCAGCTCCCTTCAGGCCCAGCAACTCCTTAACGTAACCGTTGGATCGCCCTGCCGTCGCCCACATCTCCGCTTTCGCCCACAACTCGCCTGAAAATCCTCCGATGTATCTTGGGGGTTCGAAGATGCTGTTGCGGAACGAATGCGTCCAGCTATCATATTTTTCGGCGTAGCGCATGTACGTTTTGAACTCCGGTGTATTCTTCAGAGTCGCGAATGCTTCCGGAGAGAGGTCGTCCGTGCGCAACCCCAGCTGCTTCCAGAGCGTAGTGGTTGATTTTCCTCTCTCGAACATTTGGTTGAGCATTTTCCCTTCGACCTTGTACACAAATTTCTGGTACACGGGGTAGTTCGGGTGACTTGTGAGCTTTGCGCCTGTCAATCCTGTCAGACCCAACTTCTGCTTAACAGCGTCGTCACTCTTCTCCAACTCGACCCAGAAACTCGTTTTGACGGAGTTCGAGACTTTGGTCTTCAACGCGGAGAATTGCTTCGCAATTGACGACGCAATACCTCTTTCTTCAGCGTCGTTCGCATCGGTGGCAGCGTTATCGTCGTTAAGGGAATCACCCACCTCAGTCGTCTTTTCGGCTCTCAACAGCCTACTGTCGTCGATGAAGTCATGGCTCGTGGCAGTTGATGGGTCATATGGAATTGCAATCTTGGTTTGGTCTGAGTTTGAGGTGGCAGTGAGAGCTTCGCTGGCGATGAGGGCATAGACGACTGCCACTAGTACGATGGAAGAAAAGTGCATGATAGGAGTTTGGGAAACAACGCAGCACAGACTCTTTCGGAGCTTGACCGACTTGCGCGTAAATTGAATACTCACAATTCTCACGGTCTACAGGGATAGATATCTCCATCGCTGAGTTTGAGTGCGTGCAAACATACAGTACCGAATCTTACCTGTCATCTAAAGCTTTGTCATAAAAATCTCATTTTGACCAATTAGATTTCTGTATATTGGAAAGTACCGGTACCACTGTAAAGGCTTTGTCATAGCAAGCAAGTATTTTGGAAGTACCAGTACCACTCCCAAAGCCTACGGAATATCATTATGTAGTGAGTATAGCTTCACCCCTTCAATTGGCCGACCCCAGACAGGAGGGAGGGGCGAAAGTGGAAGCTGTACGTTAGAATTTGCTATGCATATATACAGATAAGCTACGAGCGATAGATCTGTATGCAGAATCTGGTAGTCTAGACAATAGATTGATAAGGTTTCTGGTGATACAAGCCAAGCGCTTCCCCGCACGGTGGGGGCGGTAAATCATCGTTGAGGTCGAAGTAGTGGCATAAGAAATTGTACGGTTCTAATCAATTTCATCGTATGCGCATGTGCTATTACTTTGATTTTACCAAATTCGCCAAGTCGCTCAAACGACAGCTCCTACCCTACAGCGCGAGAACCGCCCCACATCCAGTTTGATCGTTTATCTGCAGGCTTATTTATTGAAGTTGTCGATGCACTGTTGCACTGAGGTGCGTGACTCGACACAAGACTACGCAATTGTACGTGATTGTAGGCAATTGTGACTCAACACAAGACTACGCGATGTACATACTAACACACACAACACGACCATAAACTTCACCCCTCTAAAACACCACACGATTGTGAGTCGAGTCCCAATCGTCGAATCACTCGACACAAGACTACTGGCATGCGCCAATTATGCGCCAACTCCACCGATTGGCAGGCAGCCAGCGCAGCAGTGAGTGGGGCAAGGCATACTGCTGCCGGCACTGCGCTGCCTTCACACTTGATTTTTGTAAGGCTGAAGACGAGACTACAAGGACACTGCCCATACCCGTGCATCTGCAGTTGTTCAGGACCAAGTTTTAAGCACTTCCAATAAATTTATTCTCCAAGGTTTTGTCTAACAATATTGGCAGCGTTAGTGTCTATAATGACCACAGAGCCACTTGTTGGGCCCTCCAAACCTTTGTCTTATTGAGGTGAGTCTGCGGTTGCCTGGCGTGGCCTCTCGTAGACTGTGAGTCACACACAGTGTGATGGCACTCGGAAGTGCGATTTGCTCGTGTCGCTGCTCGTAATTTAGCGCAGCGTTCAAGGCGCGTTGTGGTGCGCGCTGCAATCAAGACGTGCAGCAATTGGAGCACATGCAATGCAGGCAGAGTAATTGAGAGAAGAAATGAAAGAGGCTGGCAAGAAGATGAAGCATTTGTACCAAGCGTTCGCAAAAGGGCTAAGCGCCTAGAGGATGCGAGGATGTATGAAGTACAATGCATAGAGTATTGGAACAGGAGCTTACAGCATCTATCAACGAGGGTAGAATGCATATAGTTAAGCGGGAGTAGAGAACTCAACGAATTCAAACGCCGACACACACTATCACTCGCGAGTACGTCAAAGTGAAGATGGCCGAAAGCCAGTCAACATAATGCGTGTATTTTTCGCACTTAATAACTCGAGTGTAATTTGCTTTACTTGAATGTTGATTTGGCAGCGACGTAGCCGCTCAAGGCCCACTAGCCAGATCAGTCTCATTAAGTGCTTTAAAGCAAGTTGTGTCGTATCCAACATATAGCTGGTCGCATTAGGTCGAGGTAAGTGTGTTTTGCTTTGGTGCATGTAGCAGTAAGCGAGAGTTTTTGTACTAGCCATGTCATGTGACGTGGAGATAGGGTGGCACCTACTACCTAGCAAAACTTAGCAAATGTCATGCATAGTGGCAAAGCGGCAAAATACACGTGTCCGAAGGTGATAACAGCAATGCTAACGCATAAAAATTATTATCTAAGAGCTAGATCACTCGCAAGAATGCCATGAGTGCTGGCGATGCCCACTCAGCCGACGGTTGATCCAGTATCGACAACGATACCGCCTCCGGTGACGGCGACAGTAAGATCTCCTTCGTTTGTGCGTCTAACAGGCATGGAAGACTCGCCCCCACACCCTCCAACTTTAAGTCATCAGAGCAAGGCCATATGGTTTGGACAGATTTTGGCTACGTGAATGAGCGGATGAGTCTCGTCGCTCAACCACCACGAATCGAAGACATGGAGTTGCGTCGTCGTCTCGAAGTCTACCAGACCATGAAATACAATCGCAAAGAGCTGAAAATATAATGCTGATTTGCTGTGCCTACCGAGTGGATGAACGGCTGGGCGCTCTTTGTGGGAAAGAATGCGTCCGATCACGAACCAAGACCTCTTTTCGCCTGACGGAGTCTGGCTGGGACTCCCAGCCTGGTGGGAGGCGTATGGGTCAGATGAAACCCCGAACGTGATGCGACCATCCGCGCAGAGCTTCAGATCATGAAGGATTTCTGCTTGTGACTCCATGGCATGGAGCCTCTTGTCTGCCCTGCATGGAACCGGGAATGATCTTGCAACCTAAGGTAACCATAGCAGAAAAGTTCACGGGAGATAGACTAAACGGGAAAAGGTGTTGTAGGGCCTTCGGGACCAACACCACTATCATCTTTACAGATTACTGGGCATCAAGCTTTAGGAATTGCCAGCTACGATGTTTCAAGTTTCTGGCGGAATGCGTTACAAAATGCCGACAACCGATGACGATGTGCGCGTGCGCTGGTAGTGGACAGTGCGGTATTGAGCGTTCGCAGTAACATGAACAAATGCCACAACCATAGTCTATATTTATCGAATACGTAGACGTGGCACAGAAAAATTCAGGGGATCTGTTCGCTAGAGCTTGGGTAGCGCACTTGGCTCCTGGCACTCAGAAGATTTTCGTTCATTTTCTTCCCGAGTGTTTTGTTCTCGATCTTCGGTGCGACAGCTTTGAGGAAATAGATACTGCCGGCAATGAACACCAGCGCAGTCACTACGATCGACGCCAAGAAGATCGTGTCGGCGACACTCGAGTAGAGAATGGCGAAAATGGAGACGCCGCAAAGCGCAAGACCGACGTAGGCACCGGGCAGACCAAAAGGACTACGGTAGGGCCGAGGACGATTCGGTTGTCGGATCCGCAGGAAAACGAACGACAGCAATTGGAAGATGTACGAAATGAGCGCACCCAAAAGCGTCAGGTTGATCAGCACCGATCCCAGTTTTTCGTCGCCAATAGCGTAATGCAGGATCACAGCAATCAACACGCAGCTGGTAGTACCGAACAATAGAGCGCCGGCTGCCGTACCTCGAGTCGGGTGCTCGTAGGCAAGGAACTTCGGGTAGTACCCATCCCTTGCGATGGCGAACAGTAGCTGACCCATGAAGAAGACGTACGAGTTAGGGCTCGAGCACAGCGCAATGACGGTCATCCATTTAAAGAAAGTCGTCGTTGCCCCGGTCCCGTAAATCGTCTGGAAGCTCGTGACAAGCGGAGCCGAGACGTCGGCCATCGCAGCAGCACCAGGCGCGATCAGCGAGCTGAACACCGCCGTGCCGTACGACAGGATTACGAGCGTAATGATGCACATGAGCAGCCCTCGCGGGATATTCTTCTCCGGTTCAATAGTTTCGTCACTGGCGAGCGGAAGCTCTTCGACCCCCAGATAGAACCACAGTGCAAACGGAATCGACTCAATTGCACTACTCAAATCCGTGTACTCCCAGTCCTGTTGAACGACCCATTGGTTGTAGTCTAGGTGAGGGACAGCAGAGCAAAACATAATGAGCAGCAGCAGCACACAGAGGGTCGTAGAACATGCTTGCATGCGGAACGAAGCCTGCACCCCGTAGATGTTGAGACCTCCAAAGATGATGCCGAACGCAATGAAGAAGACTGGAGCGAACTTTTCGTCGACGTTGAACAGCGTCTGGAGGTACGAGTAGATAGTGTAGAACGTAGACGAGTTGACAGCGATCACCTTGAGCGTCTCGGCAAGTCCGCTGAAAAACGCCGCCCGGGGACCGATAGAGTGCAGAGCGAAGATGTACGGGCCTCCGCCCGCCGGGATCGTCGCCGAGAGCTCAGCGAGAGAAAACGATAGCATCGTGTAGAGAACCGTCACGATGGACAAGATAATGAGCATGCCGTTGAAGCCGGCGATAAGTGAAGATTGCCAGCCGTAGTACTGGCCGCTGATGACTGCTCCAATGCCCAGCGCCCATAACTGCAGTGCCTTGGCGTGGCAGTGGGGGCCATCGGGCTTGGAATCTTGCAAGTCGAGCGACGCGCCGCTGATTCGGCTGAGTCGTGTCATCGTTTGGAGGTACGCGGAATGTTGGATGAGCAGCGCCGGCAGCACCTTGAGCTCAGCGAGGAGGTCAATTTAGGAATGTGTTGTTGAGCAGGGCGGGCAAGCATGCCCGACACTAATCTGGCCGCTAGGATCTGACTATTTTCCTGATGAAGTGCACGATCATCGGCGGTCGTGTGAAGAGACCTTGAAGATAGTCGTGCCATTGGTCCGAGCCAGCGCGTCATGCGCCATATGAACTCGTGTCCCGCTGTTCTTTTTCTTCAAGTCTCATTTAACACCGCTGGGTGCGAAGACCGGTCCGTGACAGCATGGATCGGCGGCACAAGTTGCCGTCCGACCGCAACTCACCACCGGGTGTGTGCGCCGGACGTGATGGGCGTTGATGCACTTCGCACGTTGAACACCTCTCTGAGTTCGCGCGGTTTACGTGGCGTGACTACCGGTCGCGAACCCCACGGCGATGCCTTCGCATATTGTCTGCATCGCATGTGTTCCGATTGCTGCACGTCTTGATGGCAGCGTGCACCATAAAGCGCCTTGAACGCTGCACTAAAAGACCAGCAACGACACCTTCAAGCGCGTGGACGACATGTGGCTGACTGACTTTGGATGTGCCAGTGTGCCGCACAGTGCGCATCGCATTAGCTCCCGCCTGCGAGCGTACGGCCTGCTGCATGACCTGCGAGCGTACGGGTGTGATGCCAGTCAACCATGTCAAACGCCGAGAACGCGACGGTTATCATCAACACCGAGCTCAACGTACAGCCGGAAGCGTTTAGCAGGCGATTTCAAGCTGTCCTGCATGGTATGTACTAGCGAAGTACTTGCTTCGTAGTGCTGTGTGTTGATCACTGTTCTGAATATGACGATCAAAGTAACGTGGCCGGCAGTGAAACCCTCTAGATGTAAACGAATCGAGGCAGCAATCTGTAAACAGCAAGACTCATCTCTCCAGTCGGAAATGATTCCCAGCAGAAGAGAGATGCACCCACTTGTCCTTCAATTTGGAAGCATTCGGTACTTGTCCTACCCGAAGCAGCAATCTTGACGCTTACGTCACGATGCCCCCATCTTGGCTTCGCGTAACATCAACGCATTCGCGACCTAACAAAGACCTGCAAAATATAAGGAATGCTGGAGCCTCCTGCCTGCCCTGCATGGAACCGAGAAGGCTCCTGCAATCGCTACTAGATATATCGCGATACTAACTCGGGACCAGTTAGTCGGAGACTCCGACTCGGAGTCAATGAGGTGCTCCATGATGTCAAACCACAGGCCAACGGTCTTGCTACTAGCCTTCGTGAGAAGTGTCGAGTGCAGACACATCAAAGGCATATATTAACCTCATCATAATACTACCAAACCGCATAAGAATATGGTGCAAGGTGATGGGATTTACTGCTTACAGCGGAGTCACGTTCATTCTATCCCGTCTTGATTATCTTTGCATTCTCAGATAAACTCCAGTCGAGCATTGCTCACTTCGTTTTGTGTGCAAGCCTCAAGAACTCCGCGTAGTACTTGTAGAACGGGTGGGACCTGAGGCTAGCTTTGGACAATCCACCCAGTCCCAGCATCACCTTAACGTAACCGCTGGATCGCCCTGCCGTCGCCCACATCTCCGCTTTCGCCCACAACTCGCCTGAAAATCCTCCGATGTATCTTGGGGGTTCGAAGATGCTGTTGTGGAACGAATGCGTCCAGCTATCATATTTTTCGGCGTAGCGCATGTACGTTTTGAACTCCGGTGTATTCTTCAGAGTCGCGAATGCTTCCGGAGAGAGGTCGTCCGTGCGCAACCCCAGCTGCTTCCAGAGCGTAGTGGTTGATTTTCCTCTCTCGAACATTTGGTTGAGCATTTTCCCTTCGACCTTGTACACAAATTTCTGGTACACGGGGTAGTTCGGGTGACTTGTGAGCTTTGCGCCTGTCAATCCTGTCAGACCCAACTTCTGCTTAACAGCGTCGTCACTCTTCTCCAACTCGACCCAGAAACTCGTTTTGACGGAGTTCGAGACTTTGGTCTTCAACGCGGAGAATTGCTTCGCAATTGACGACGCAATACCTCTTTCTTCAGCGTCGTTCGCATCGGTGGCAGCGTTATCGTCGTTAAGGGAATCACCCACCTCAGTCGTCTTTTCGGCTCTCAACAGCCTACTGTCGTCGATGAAGTCATGGCTCGTGGCAGTTGATGGGTCATATGGAATTGCAATCTTGGTTTGGTCTGAGTTTGAGGTGGCAGTGAGAGCTTCGCTGGCGATGAGGGCATAGACGACTGCCACTAGTACGATGGAAGAAAAGTGCATGATAGGAGTTTGGGAAACAACGCAGCACAGACTCTTTCGGAGCTTGACCGACTTGCGCGTAAATTGAATACTGACAATTCTCACGGTCTACAGGGATAGATATCTCCATCGCTGAGTTTGAGTGCGTGCAAACATACAGTACCGAATCTTACCTGTCATCTAAAGCTTTGTCATAAAAATCTCATTTTGACCAATTAGATTTCTGTATATTGGAAAGTACCGGTACCACTGTAAAGGCTTTGTCATAGCAATCAAGTAAGTGTATTTTGGAAAAGTTTTGTCATAGCCATCTCATTTTGACTAATAATGTGTTAAAGTACCGGTACCACGTCTTTGTCATAGCTATCAAGAAATTGTATGGGCAAATAACAAAGGTGTCTGAATTTTATTTTAATGGAGCAATGTTGTGACAGGAAGTGTATCCATACGGGAAATAGTGTATGTAGAGGTATGAATTGGTGGCCAATGTGTCTGTAGATGTCTGTCGAGGACAGATAGTATAGTTTTTGTATCATATTTCTAATCGGCTGTAGCGACTACACTCGGACAGTGCTAACGGGGCTGCAGGACACAATCGTGTTTTCATCGTCCTACGCTGAACGTAACCTTGCTCGGTTTGTCAGCCAACGAACTGTCCTATGCGGAGTTGCATGCGGGTGACCATCGAGTGTTACTCGTACGCCTTCGTATGTGGCGATCCCCGTGGCCGTCGAATTACGACTATATTAGGTGTGGACCAGACCAAGAAAAAGTTTCTGCTCCGGGTCTCGCCGAGCAAGTGCAGTGTGTGCGGACAACGTGACCACAACCGACAAACGTGCAAGAAGCGTGAGTTTAGCTGCGCAATACGGTGCAGGTTGGCCACATGAAACGTATACCCGAATATTCGAATATTACCGTGACTGTATGTGTATGCAGGTGTATGTGCCATACCGAGCCCATCGTTATCGATTAGGTGTAGCTAGGTCAGACACCTTTGGTCATTTGCCCGTAAATGTACACCAGCACTACAAGTACAGTACTGTCACTTGTCATAATAGCAAATCCTACAGTGCCATTCTGTACGTGCGACAATGAATTTAGCTTCACCCTCCTCAATTGGCCGAACAGGAGCTCCGAGGAGCTAACGGTTACCAATAATATTGAGTCTAAGACGGAGAATAAATTAATATGAAGTGCATTTTTTAAAGCTTAAAAGCACTTCATATTAATTTATTAAATAACACTTTGGTCCTGAGCAAGTACTCAGAAACTGTACGAGTACGTGCAGTGTCCTTGCAGCCTCCTCTTCAGCCTTACAAATATCAAGCATGAAGGCAGCGCAATGCCGGCGGCATTATGCTTTGCGCCACTCACTGTTCGCGCTGGTTGCCTTGTGCCAATGGGTGGAATTGGTGCATGCCAGTAGTCTTGTGTCGAGTAACTCGACGATTGGGACTTGTGTAGTATTTTAAAGGGGGTGAAGCTTATGGTCGTGTGTGTGTGTGTTAGTGTGTACAATCGCGTAGTATTGTGTTGAGTCATGCACCTCAACGGACAGTGCATCGACAACTTCATAAATAAGACTGTAGCCAAACGATCAAACTGGATGTGGGGCGGTTCTGGAGCTCATTTACTTACCCGACGGTTGGTCCGGTATCGGCAACGATACCACCTCTGGTGGAAGCGACAGAAAGATCTCCTTCGTTCGTACGTGTAACAGGCATGGAAGATTCGCCCTCCAACTTTAAGCCTTCACAGCAAGGCTATATGGATCGATAGTTTTCGGCTACATGTACGTGCACGAGGCGAATGAGTCCTGTCGCTCAACCGACATATGCTGCGCTGTCGTAAGTCAATCAAATCATTAAGTTTGATCACAAAAGCTGAAATACAACGAGTGCTGACTTGTTGAGCCTGTAGGAGAGAAAAATACAGTACATATTAGAATGCTGTTTCCTAAATTTTGTAGAAAAATACGGTACTAAACGCAAGTCGCAACGTGCTTTTACCACCCAAATACATAAATAATTCAATGCTTATTTCAACTTTAAGCGAGACAGATGCGGTAGTAAGCGGTTGGGAAGATAGCAGACCCGCACGGTATTTGCGTAGGCGAGTCCAGCGACAAGCATTCCAGCTGTAACGCGTTCCGCTAAGACAACTTGAAACGCCGTGATAAGGACGTTGGCACTTCCTAAAGCTTGATGCTGAGTATATTGTAAAGTGAGGACAGTGGTGTTGGTCCCGAAGGCCCTACAACATCCTCTCCCATGTAGTCTATCTCCCGTGAACTTCTCTGCCATGATTACCTGCATGGGAAACTTTCAACTTCAGGTTAAACCCGTATGGGTTTCCTATAATGCAAGCTGGATAATACACGACAGTACAAGATCCCCATGTGTGTGGACAAGGCTTGCAAAACTTCCTCCTACACTACAATCTCCTACCAAACCATGTTTACACTTTGGCTTTATGAGTTAACAATGTTATCTGTAAAAATGTTGAATGTTACGGGTAACATAATTTTCAGTGTACCAATGTAAACTTTACAAAACTAACTTGTTACAGCTTACAGTGTAACTGGTTACATTTACACTCACGTAACTTTGGTGACTCTAGCACTCTAGTTTTGGTATGTGACTCTAGTACACACTGTGTAGCTCATGTCGACGTTGAACTCAACGCCCAATCTACGGTATATGCATACAGGTAGACAATAAAGTATGGTTACTCCACAACAGTGGCGTAATACTCAGAGAGTTGGGCATCCTTGACGCTGCGAATATAGGCGCTGACGAGCACTTCTACGTCCCTATGCATTGCTTTCATGGGTTCCCACGAATCTTCAATGGCCTCCTGTCACGAGTTCCTGCGGAAACTCGTGAGCGTGTGACACAGATTCGCAGAGAGCTTCGATATCGACCCAGCAGCAAATCGAGAGGACATTTAAAAACATGAGTGATCGAGTTCGGCAAGCTTGACTAGGAATGCATGTTAGTTAACGGTTCGTAGTCAGCGGCTCGTAGAAGGTTGGTGGGTGAGCTGGAGAGCCTATTCTGGAATCGATAACAAACCAATCAAGTTAACCTGTTCTGGCCAAGTAGACTCTATTTACTTCAGGGATCTCGGGAGAAGACCTCGGACGTTTGAGCAAAGTGATAGAAGCTTCCTCAATAGTTTCCTCTGCCTGAGTGCTACCAACTCCATCTTCTAGTCTTCTTGAAGATAAGAAGATTGTGGCGCCTCCAAACCTTTCCAATAAGTTAGGAGCTCAGAGTCTTGCATGTCTATGCACCACCGGTGCTTCCGGATATCTTCCATCTTCAGTACGATTCCTTGTGTAGCAACATGCTCACAAAGCTCCTCGGTCACCTCAAGATAACTATCGGCGAAGCACTTCAGTCTGGATGCATGAACGTTGATCTCCGTGCCCGTAATAAGGCGCTTGACAGCAAATAAGTAGAGGTTACACTTGGCTACAGTATATGGCCGGTAAAGCCCCAGTAGAGGTGATTACTGGACTATCATGGTATGCAATAGAGTAATCCAGAAATATCGCTTTCCATACTTGTAGAACATTCCTGTTTGTACGTTCCACCGATCCACCGATCCACTAAGCCGCGGGCTGTATGCCACCACAAAGACTTGCTTGGTCTTCATTGCCCTGCTCAGGCGTGTGTTGAGATTGCATTTCGTAGTCTCGTGCCTGAGTACGTCGGCGCGTGCATTGCGCGTGGCGGATACGCTTGATTGGTGAAGAGGCACATGGGCGTTATGTGATTTGTTGATCGTTGGGGATGTCCGAATATGACTGGGCAAATGCATTGAAATCGGTACGGTTTCCGTCCCAAAAATGGTTTCCGTCCCATCGCCTATCATTGAGTATATATTCCTCAAGATTAACAGAACTGGTCCAAGATATAAAAGTCGTTGCATATGTAGAAGAAAACAAGCAGGATAGATTGATCTAACTCATTCTAATTCACTTTCGGATTTCCATTCAACTACTCACTTTACTAACAAGCTTCATTCGCATTCTCAAGTGCGTGCAAGAACTAGACTCTTAACATATGACGCACTGTTACTAATCCATGTTTTTGGTATTCCATATCTGCTATGCCACCATAGCATTGCTTCGGGTGCGACAGTGCTAGTTGGTGCATCGCAGCGGATCAATTCGCAAAAATGGCTAAAGTTGTCTTTGATAATCAGGAGGTATTTGCCGGAGCCAAAGCTTTCCCTAGAAACAGGAAGTCCCTGATAATAGCTCCGTTGCAAATGTCTGACCTGAATAGAAGTCCCCATGGGTGTGGGACCTTCTTTCCCACCTTTTACATAGCAATAGAGTAGGCGGATTTTGAGGAACGTCCTGCTCGGTGCTCGGTGCTGTTGATATAGAATATTCGTTTGATGTGGTTGAGCATTACTGCCTCTCGGTGGTGACCCTGTAAGCCGCAGTGGGGTACAATGGAACGTCGTTGCACAAGTCCACTTGCTTTTTCTGGAATCCAAATCTTGCCTTTGTATCGTAGAATACCTTGAGTGTCACTTGTGCTTGTTGTAGGCATCTAAAAAAGAAGCTTTTGTGTGGATGCGATTTCCAAGGTAGAACAAATGAACGAATCTTTGTCGAGCCGCCGCAGCATTAGTTGCTTCTGTGCTTGTGTCTGCATGCGTGTCACTCTTCTGAAACGTTGGACTGTTGTAGACCGTATACCACCACATCGTGAAACCAAATCGGCTCACACGTTATGCTCTCCTTCTATGTGCGCAATAGTGTAACGATATTCTGCTAACTTGAGTGACCATCGCAGTAGTTTGCCCTTCACATGCTTTTTCACTTCAGAACGAAGTGCAGACAAGATAATCAGGTTGCGATGATCGCAATTTGTTTTAAAACCACCCGGACGCAACAGTAGATACTAGAGGTCATCACACGGAGAGACGATTGTGGCGTTGGGACCGCACAAAAATTTCGGTTACCCTTCCCAAAGTACACTGCCCTCTGATTGGACTGATCGTTAAAGAGACAGCTGCGACGTATGTGTGTGACAGAGGTGCACAGCTGCGAGAATGTGGAAGCTTTGGACTTGGACGTCAAGGTGGAAGTGGGCATCACAGGACCGGAAGCACGTCCGTCCGAACGGACCTGCGGTACGTCCGGTCCGCCGACCTCCCGACGGTGGGTTAGCCTCACAGGAAGGCACAAAATGCCTCGGGAACGTATCCCGAGAGACATCCCACCCCTGGCTACACCTATTGACGTCTGCCAAGAAGTCTAAGAGCGCAAGCACACAGGCAGCTCAAGTTATACGTCACACCCAACGTCAAGACGCAGGACTTCGTTTCGACGGACCAAGGCTGATACAGTTGGAACACTAAAAGTGTATTACCCACTGTTATCTAACCAAGACCATACAAGGATCAAGTGCGTCCAAGAGTCCGTCCGAACGGAGTGGGTGTCCGTCCGAACGGACGGCCCCTCCGAACGGACATGACGGATCCCCATGTACCCAGTATCAAGTACGACAAAACGACCGATCAAGACGACCGACCAAGATCTGTTATGCACGAAGAGTCGGACGGTGGCTGGACTCTGTACCAACTGACTGGGTGCGAAGGATCTGCTGCACGACGACTGGACAAAGTTAACCCACCCCATACTGAAACCAAGTCAAGATGACACATCCAACCAAGATAAGATTAGCATACGTTTATATTACAGATAACTTTAACAGAGTTCGTTTTGCCTGGAAGCAACAAGTCTTTGGAAGAAACCTGTCGGCAAGAGCGTTTTTAATACCCCCGAAGGACCAAGTGGCTGCGCTGGAATCTGGACACGTCGGAACGCGAAGGACGCCGTGTGGACTCTCTCTAAGTTAAGTTCAAGTTAGACGGGGACCAGGCGACGCGCGCTCTGGGTTGAACCGTTCTATTACATATTCCAATTAGTGGTTTCGTCCAACGGGACTTCTATTTCATATTACCCTGCGGTTATAGGAGGTTGTTAGTAGTAGCCCTATAATTATATTGATTGATTGCTGTGTGAAAGGACTGATCTCGTTTGGACGTATTTCCTCCATTTGGAGGTGGTGCGCGTATATTTGATTGAGGTAAGGCTTGTTCGGAAGTTGACCAGTACTTCCGAACGGACGTGCCTGTGAGACTGGAGGTGTGACCCACCACTCAAGGGTCCTTAAGAATAAGAGTGGCTGTATATTTGTATATAACTCTGTGTATTGATTGGTTATCTGTGGAAGAACTTTGCTAGTGTTCTCTCCCTCAGTTTGTGTGAGTACGATTCGGAAGGTTCTGAAAGTACGTCATACACCCTATATATTTGTATTGATTGGCGTTATATTAACAACTCACTAGGTGGAACTCCGGGCCAACCGAAGACAAACGGGCCCAAAGGGATTACACAAGGTCACACGCCAACTCCGTTCGGACACCAGTTGTCCGTCCGGAGACTGACCCCCAGAAAGCCAAGGCCCTTCCGTTCGGAAGGACCCCAGGTTTCCCCGCACTTTCTGGGGCACACAAGGACTATACACCCTGGGCGATAAAAGGCGTTCACCCGCCTCGCGTCACGATCGGATATGCCTCTTTATCTGGAACACTTCAGTAACGTTGTGCACCGATAAATATGCCGCCCTTGCATATCAGCTGCTCATGGCGTTGTTCAGTAACACCTTAGTCTGCTTCCCAATTCTCACCTTGAGTCAGGATAGCCGACCATCTCCTGTCTGATGTGTCAAAAAGAGACTGAAGGACGCAATTCTTCGGATGAGCGAGAATCGCTGCATGTCCTAGAAGTTCCTTCACTTTTTGAAGCAGGCGAGCTAAACAGCTGTTAGCGCCAACGCGATTCCAGAAACCACTCTTTTTGTTTTCCGTTTTCCTTGAAGAGCTCGGTCAAGGCATTGCTGTAGTGGTTGTACAGTTTCAGCGTAGTTTCTCAAAACGGGCCTCATCCAATTTGAGGCGCAGATAAACTGTTGAAGTTCGTCTGCTGTCTTTGGTGACGGCATTTCCGTGAGAGCTGCGACTCTCTTCGAATTATGTTCAATTCCGTCGACTGAGGTAACTTTCCCACACCACGTGACGGTGCAGGATGTAACCGGGTTACATAAAGGTGACCAGTAAGGTAGACCACACCTGGTCACCTGACCCACTGTCCGGATAAGAATATTCGTATCCCTCCCCAATGTGATATTGGCACATGGTACCCTCTGATTACCTTAAGTCAGTACTGATGTCAGTACATGGCCGCAACGCCATTCATTTGTGCATGACTAGAACTAAGTATGTCATGGTTAGTTCTATACATTTAGGAAAAAGAGATTTAGACAGATAAAAACATTCAATTCAGTTCGCATTTTGCGAGTTGATTAAAAAGCGTTTTAACTACTTTTAATTAACTAAGCTGAGTCCAATGAGTCAGTTTTGGACTGTGTAGTATCGCTATACTTGGTTTTTGTATAAGAATGTATAGTCGTCGGAACTCCGACTGATAGACGGACGTCTTAGACTCAAGAAGTCGCCCCCTCTTCCTCTGTGCCAAGCACTTGCTACGCAGCCCCGCTGCAACTACCAGCAAATAGACAAGCGCTGGTGGGCCGAAGCTGTTATGACAGCTGTGTACATCACCAACCGCATACCCAACTCTGCGCGCAGTGATACTAGCCCGTTCGAGGCGATGAGGAATAAGCAGGCAACGCTTGCACACGTCCGTGTATTTGGTTCATATATGTGGACAAGTCGCTACGGACAAAATGGCAGAGCAAGGCACACAAGTCCTGGGCTATACCGACAATTCCAAGGCTTATCGCGTATGTGGCTATGATGCTGCTAGAGTTGCGACGGCTCGCACAGTCAGCGTGGATGAACGCCCGCCCTCCTCGGTGTAAACGCTAGGCATGATTGTAAATCAACCAGTAACCACGCCGCTTGATGATGATGACGTCGATGGATCTGACAACGAGTCAAACCCTTCCCCTCCTGTTGGTCCTACTGATGCTGTTAATGTGGATATAGACAACGACGATGCGACTCCCGTGGCTAACCAGCCGCCGATCATGATGGACTTTGACGGAAATGCGGGCGACAGCTCAGGGGAGTTGGTATCCGTTCCGGGTGCGATGAGGAATGAAGCCGGTATACTGCAGCAGCCTCAAGAGCAGACTACAGATTACGAACTCGAAAATGTCCGTCATCGCCTTGCCCATAGATGGAGCAATGATGATCGGACACTCGGACGAGGGGAGAATCAACTAATGTTCCGTGGATACTCGCTCCACAGTCCAGTTGGTGGCCATACGGTGATGCCTCGCTTTCTTCCGATTGTTGTGGTAGCGAGTCATCCACTGCTGGCCTTTCCGCCATCTCGATTAAGAACATCTAATATGCAACTTGCCCTGCCTCCAGCCTCGTCACAGAGTGTTGCTGCGCCAGGAAGGGATACTTCCAGCGACAGTGAGCCGGTCTCAGCTGGACGATGACTACGAAATCGCTACCGATGTGCCTCTGACTTACCGTAACGCAATGGCCTCACCAGACGCGGCGAAATGGAAGGAAGTTATCCGTGCTGAGCTGCGCTCACACATTCGCAACCACGTGTGGAATATTGTTCGCCGCCCTTCCTGGAATGAAAGTGATCGTTCACGACAACGCAAATAATTGTTTCCACTCGGTACGTGCGTGGCAGGTATTAGAAATCAGTGATGGGGGCAAATATACATTACTGGTTAATCGATTCACAGCTAGCAACTGCACGGTATTCGTGGGTCTCAAAGACTTCCGCGTGGGAATGAGGTAGGTGAACTTGAGCTTGAACGAGGTGAATGAGAACAAAGAGGCACGGACAATCGGAGCAGCGTCCTTGGTCGGTTTTGAAGTTACCGCACTTCCCAAATGTGGAAACTACCCGTTCGAAGCGGGTGTTTGCTCTTAAGAGGAACGAGAGGAACTAGACCCGTCTTGTCGTGCTGGGCTTCCTGAAGGCGTTCGGGATTGACTATCACGAGACCAACCCCCGATGACCGGGCTTCCTACACTGCGAGTCTTCTTTGCTGTTTGCAATCAATTTGGATACTTTATCAAGCTGTTTGATGTGGAAACGGCCTTCTTGAATGGTTGCCTAGATGAGATAGTCTTCATGGCAATCCCTTTGGGTGTGCGGACTGAAAATTGCATGGTGTGTAGCCTCATTCGCAGCCTTTTCGGCCTGAAACAAGCAGCAGCATTCTGGTTCAAAACCATTTGTGCCTTCTTCCTCGAAATGGGATTCACTCAGTGCCTCAGCGACACGTGCCTCTTCGTGAGGAATGGCCAGCGTGGACCTGTGTGTGTGTGGTTCTTCACGTTGATGTTCGGCTGGTGGATGTGCAGCTAAAGAGGAAGCTGCCAGCATTAAACGGTTCCTTGTTAAGCGCTTTAAGATGAAGGCGCTCGGTGAAGCAATATTTGTCCTGGGGACGGAGAGCAAGTATAACCGCGTGCAAGGGGAGCTGCCTTTGCGGTAGTCACAATACGTCGACCGCATGGTTGCTCGGTTTAGCCAAGCGGATGCTTTTCCTGTACGCCACCCGAAGGTGGTCGGGCAGGACCTGCGTCCTGTAGATGGTGCCCTCAACTTGCCTCGGATATGCCGTACCGCCAACTCATCGGCTCTCTGCTGTACGGCGCAAACGGTTCGCGCCACGACATCTGTGCCGCACGAGTGGTGAAAAATGTGACTATGTTCGTATTGGTTGGCGTCTACGAGCCAGGGAGAACAGAGGACTTGCAACAAGGATACGTGGAAGAATTTAAGCGACAGTTAGGAGTGGTCAGCAGCTGCGACTTTAACCAAAACTGATCTTTCTGGTCCGAAAGTGAGGCACCTAGAGCGTGCATAACAATAGCGCCCAAGAACACTCAGTCCGGACCAAACCGTGTCCTTAAGCGGGTTTATTAACAAACCGATATAAAACGTCTCTGTTGAATGTATCACACAGACAAGTCTAGCCTTGACCAAGTGAAGAGCTGCACGTGGTCCCAAAACTCTTACGTTCACTACAACATCCGAAGTCTTAGTGACGCAAGTGCAGTCCCCAAGGTTATGAGTCTGATATTGAAGATCCAAGACCAGATTTCACAAGCGCGTGTGAAATAACTCTGGAACCAAGTCCGATGATCCTGGATCCAGAGTCCTGAAGTTCAGAATCCAGAGTCCAAGTTGATGATCCAGATCCAGAGTGGTCTGGAAATGCAAAGCCTGCAGAACCGGGCCTGGAAATACAGAACCTGTATATACCGTAAAGCCAGGATCAAGTCAACTTTGGTATTCAAGTGTTGGGCATAATAGCTAGTGCGGAGCGTGGTCCCAGAATGTTCCAAGGTCAACCACTCATCATTGATGTCCAAGAGCCTATTCTAGTGAAGAACGAAGTAAATCAGTCAGTAGTCTTTAGTTTAGTATATGTTCAATCAGTTCACTTTGCCAGTAAAGCCACAAGTCGTTCAAGTTTGCTAAGCAGTAGTCGACCAAGACCCGCTTGCTGTCAGCACTTTGAATTAAAGGTTTTTGGAAATTGCCTCTGGCGCCAGCCAGCCAAGAAGTTCTGTCGTGTGGTACTGATGAGGGAATATGATGCAAGGCGGGTGAAGGTCTTTTATCTCCGTTGAACTCCCACAGGAAGTAATTGTCGTCGCGGAGGACGTCGTTGGGACTGGTGATGTTTGGGCTCATAACCACTTAGAATATTACTTGAGATGCTTGAGGTGTTTTGGAAAGTGAGTTCATTAGAAGCTTAGCTTGCTCTGCTGCTGTCACGGAGGCTCCCTTGGTTGAGCCGAGGGTGATTACCCAACAGATTATGTGCATCGGCACGTTCGGCACCGAACCATGAGCAATCACTCCTACGGAATCAACCAACATCACTTGCTAAACCTTTCAAGTTGACTACTGCCTACTTAAAGGCATATCATCCTGTGTCATACACGTAAGTGCTCAGTGCGGTTCAGTACAGCTCTGGCTATAGTCCGGAGGATGTCACTGCACTCGACAACGGGAACATTTTTCGCATTGGATTTGCCAGGAGACGGATCAATGAACCTCATAATCAGTGCGTGTGCTGCCCGTCATCACCCTAATAACTTGCTTGCACTACGTGCAAGCACTCGTTGAGCCGGTAGCCCCTCGTATCGATGCGGGGCCTTCGACGAGGATTGTTGCAGATCAACCGAGACGTGACACATTTGAGCGCTTTGTGCTTGAAATCTTTACGTGGAGGGTTCGGTCGACTATTCTGCAGCGACTATTTCGCACTGGGCTATTGAGTTATTTTTAACACTTCCCGCGGAGAACGGGACAACAAATTCGTAGTGATCTTCAAGATCGACGTCCGCCGTCTATTGGCCGTACAGAATGCGTCCCACCATTCCAAACAGCAGGAACTTCAAGGCAACTACAGTTAAACCCGTACAAAATGATTATTGAGAAACATGATATCCTTCTAAACATGATGCGAAGTCGGTCCACCGACTTGGTAGTCGGTAAAATGTATGGGTAAAAGATGATAACTCCGGAATATTATACTTGATACGGCTATGGATCAATTCCGATAGTAAAATTAGAGTATTAACCCGACTGAAAGTAGTTGGTAATCGTTGTCTGCTTCAAAGCATCTTCTCTCTCGACACGGAAATCTTCTCGAACGCGAATCTGCAGCGTGCGCAGACCAGCAAACAGCTTCTGCTCGATATATTTTATTATACTTGTAGTGCTACGGCAACGTAGTACGGACAGCCCAACAGGGGATTAATTCACTTAACAATTTGAAGTAGAGGACACCATTTTTCTCAATACAATTTTCAAGTGAAAGGCTTAATATTCACTCGCAATTTTATCATCCCGACAGGTAATTTCAAAGATTGGAGGGTTTTGTGAAATGCTCATTAAATTTGGGAGTTCGATCTGAAGGTCATTAATTAGAGCTACTTGCTTTAGTGACAGCAGTTTGTTTCATTTTGAACTAGATAATTGGGCTGGTAGCGCTTGGTACAGTAGAGCGAAGAAATCAGCGCAGCACCCGAAAAGTCTGAATGCAAAAGAAAATGACTTAACTCCACATAAGTATTTACCTCAATACAAAATATAGGGATGTCCAATATGGGTACAATAGTCTCGATTTCCGAGAAATTACTCGATGCTTTTCCAAGAAAGTGGCTAATCTATCGACGCTGGTACAACCAGCTCATTTCCATACCTTCACATCGACGAATCAATCAATCTACCAGTGCGTTTTGCGCCGTGACAGTCACCCCACCCTTCCGCAGGGATTAAACTTTCGTGTCGCGGCGCACTACAAACTGCGCTTATCAACTCATCAACTCATCAACCAACCACTATCGACCAAGCAATGCACCAATTCTGTTTCGAAATGAGATGAGGTTTTCGTTACCTCAATGCAGAGCCTCCCATTTTGTTTTATGTACATACTGCATGGTGGTTTCTAGCATATTGTGAACGGTAGTGCGCATTTACTTAGGGAATATGTGATCTAGCAGCTAGATCACAGCACGTGCTGCTTATCATATTCTAAAATGCCACAACAAGGTTAAAAAGTACTGTATTATTCGTTTTTCAAAATGGAACAAACTGCTGTCACTAAAGCAAGTAGCTCTAATTAATGATCTTCAGATCGAACTCCCAAATTTAATGAGCATTTCACAAAACCCTCCAATCTTTGAAATTACCTGTCGGGATGATAAAATTGCGAGTGAATATTAAGCCTTTCACTTGAAAATTGTATTGAGAAAAATGGTGTCCTCTACTTCAAATTGTTAAGTGAATTAATCCCTGTACTCAGAATTCAACTGTACCCACTCATGATTCCGCTAAATGCTGTAGCCACTCACGAAATCGCCAAACCCGCTCAGGATTAAGCTTTTTCCGTGGGTGATTGATCTGGCTCGAGAATGTAGGCAGGGCTTCGCGTCGCACAATGTCACCTTAGCTCAACTGGAAATCGAGACCGGTGCGGCATTGCATTTAACTCTGGCATCAGCGCGTACGTCAACTTCGATAGCACAAATTGCCGCCTCATTGCGTCATATTTTCCGAGCCTTCCAGCGCCAACCGGGGTCTACGACGATCGACTATCGCGAGATGTTGAGTGCACTTTCAGTGCTGGATCGCTGGCGCGAAGGTGAGAGAAAAATGGTAGCGCGCTGGTTAATGAGTTTGCGTTCCCACTCGCCGAAAACGCAAAGACTATTGGTGATATGAAGATGGCTGTGCGAGGGATAGAAATTCATTGCCTTTTGTTCAGTGCCTGTGGAGATGAAGCCGACGAGGCTAGGATGCAACCATTTGTGACCGAGCTACTTGCTGCTATGAGTCATCGCGGTCGGAGCTACGTCTCAGAGTTAATATTCTGGGAGTACGTCGATAATGCTTGTTGTCTTTGCTGTAGTGTCTCGCCAGGACGGCGTTATCTGTTGGTCATGACACTGATCATTGCAATTTTCTGTGCAGATTCTCACCCGAAGTTGCTTCAACCGGTTAAGACACAATGTTGGAAGCGTCTCACGGACGATACGCGGCTCAACTTTTACCGAGATGTTTATCTGCATGCCAAGGATCGATTTGTAGATGAGACAACGCGTGCGATTTTGAAAATGCGCTTGGGATCTGGTGCACACGCGAGCCTCGTCAGCGGTTTGCACGATGGAGAATATTCGTAGCCTACCAAAAGCTTGTACGTCAAAGTGGGGGTACTTCAGAGCGATTTCAGCGGCTAAATTGGTGAGAAGGTTCCGAAATAATTGCCAGCGGCGACAGGAAGTGCGTGGGTTTGTTAACATGGCCCGACGACACCGCAACATCTCGCTATTACGCTTTGCTTTCGAGCCGTGGATATTCTTTTGGCGTTCCATGAAAGTCATGTACGTCAATATGGAAATGTGAATGTTCATCTCTATGACGGTAATATTTTATGGCGATGTTATTGTATTCTTGCAGGCACGATGCAGCGTGGCGACGCAGCGAACGCCACGACGTTCATACTTGCCAAAAGCGCCATTGGCGTTGCTGGATTATCTTTTATGAGGTATGAATGTGAATGCATTAATTAATAAATTTCGCCAATGCTGAGATCGACCACCACCGTCTTGCAATGATTTGGCGTAGCAAGCAAAAGCTCGAACTGCCCATCGCAACAAACTGGCTGTAACATTCATGGCAACTCGTCATAGAAAAAGGTATGCGCCATTTTCATTGCATGATAGTTCTGACGTGTTCGTTCTTGTCGCGAGACCCGGGGTTGCTAGAAAGCAAATTAATTAATGACATGAAAGAGAGACTAACTGCTTCTTCCTACTCGCTGCTACTACGGCGCACCCTGGGCGCCGCTGGAGAGAACCAGTAATCACCATGCATGCTCGACATCCAGTGTTGAGTCCGGATACACTGTCGATGCCTGCTGCGTCGTCAAGCAGGCATCGACAGCAACCCGACCAACCACGACTTTGAGCAGGCTCCCGACGCGCTGCGCGTCGGTGTTACTGACGGCAGCAGCAGCTTGACGAGTCACTTGATGGCACGCGACAGTTCTGGTGAATTCGCTGTTATCATGTTGGTTGTTGCGAATAGTTTTGGGATCATGCCTGCATACTTGGTTGGCATACAAACAACGCCAGGATGAAGTCGCAGCAGCAGATATTCGTGGCCAAAAATTCCAGTATGAATTGTTTTTATTCCAGCAAATGGAGGCAGAGTCTGTCGCAATGGAATTGGAAGATACTCTCAGCGCTGCTGTAGAAGCTAGAGCACGTGCAACAATCGAGAGGAATCGAAGACGCTGGTTCATTGATGCGACCAACAATTTGAATGCCATTCGGAAGCTGCAGAAGCAAAAGGAAGAGCGTCTGCAGTACAAAGCCTCTCTGGAGAGAGCTGCTGAGCAGGAAGCGAAGAAGGGTGGAAAGCAATCGCGGAGCAGGTGGCAGTGGAGGTACACTCGTGGATTGCAAGCTCAGCAGACGCGAAGACTCGAGTGCAAGCAGAGGCCACAAGGATTTTCGAACTTGATGCGAAGTGGATTCGAAACGAGCTTGATATAGACCCCAACAATGCTCCTGCAAGACTTATGCCGCCTGGATGCCAATGGCAAGTGTTTCTAGAAGCACCGCATGGAATTGTTACTCGGAAGCTGACAAAAGCGTTCTACCTCAACACTGTGACGTACGAGAGACACTGGTGTGACGAAGTTGTGCTGGAGGACTGTGAAGGCATTGTGCGGGAGGTTATCATTCAGCAGCGAATTGACGAAACCTTAGCGCGCCTTAACGAGAAGGAGGCAGCGTGGGCGCTTCAACGTCGCCAAGATGTTGCCGCAACGCGCATCCAAATAAAGTTTTACTGTCGTCAAGCACGCCTCCTGTGTCGCCGAATTATCCGCAACACATTTGTGAAGCGTGTCGACCCAAGATCAGGACAATTTGTGTATTTTAACATGACCCGACCGCAAGAAAGTCGTCGCCGAGCACCAAAACTCATAGGCGACGATGAACCACTCATTCCTGTTGAGTCCTCTACCTGGGTGTATCGCAAAGATATCCATGGACGCGGATACTACGAGAGGGTAGACACGGGAGAATCGTCTTGGGGTCCGCCAGATCATTACATCCTATGCTTTCGATGCTCAGTGTACTTTGTGACGAGGCAAATGACTGCTTCTGGCGCTCGGTACTGCATCGGTTGTTACGCAAACTTCCGTTGCGCTGCCACCACGACGGACACTGGAGACGACCTCACGACTGAGGAGGAGAGCGGGTGGACAAAAGTGCCCGTGCAACCAGCGAGCTGTATGGCGTGCCGCAAAGTAGCAGCCGACTTCGTCAGCGCAGACTGCAACCATGATGCCATGTGCACGGTGCTTCCACGCGGTGCACAACAGACTGGCGAAGAGAACGACGCATGCACCTCCGATATCGTTGGTGAACCGTGCAGCCACATGAAAGCCACGGTAATCCACTCTCATTTCTCGAAAATGTTCAGGCATAAGATATCAAGCCGATAAATGAAATCTACGTGGCTGTGGTGGTGGAGGGGAGGAAGGGGTACATTGAAATTATTGTAGCGCAGACAACTCGAAACTCAAGAGAGTTCTCAGTCCAGACACAGTAAATGCTCAGCTCAATAAGGAACTCCGTTGCGCTTCGCGTCGACTAGCGGTCTGAAGTGGTGCCAGGCAACAACTTGTCGAAAAACTTCCTGAGGAAATTATTCCACTTGCCATAGTCGGCAGTTGTTCTCGTAATAGCCGTAGAAGTCGTTTTCTCTCCAGTTGGGTCAAAAACCGAATCGTAAGCCGTTTTTCTTCATCATCAGCAGAATCCGTAGCAGTGTCTGAAAGTTGACCCTCGTCCGATTCAACATCGTAAGTTGTCGGAGTCTGCGTCTTAGTGATCTCTGTATTGAGAGCCCGGAGCGAAAGTCTTGAGCCAAGGTTAGCCATGCTGTCCTGAGTTGGGCTTGCGAGGACACCAGCAGAGAAAAGGAAAATAGCGGCAGTCACCAATGAAAGTTGGCAGGAACGCATGATGCAGAGCAGTTCTCTTCACTGTCGGAGCTGAAATCGCAAAATGAAGATTACATGCGTGTGCGGTATTAAAATACCGTTTACGGTATTAAAATACCGCAAGCGGTCGATTGTAATCTTCATTTTTCAACAGGCAATGCCTGTAAGAACGGGAAAAAAGAGGCCGAAAAAAGGTGGGGATCGGATAAACAACTACAGCGAGCCGGTAGCCCCTCGTATCGATGCGGGGCCTTCGACGAGGATTGTTGCAGATCAACCGAGACGTGACACATTTGAGCGCTTTGTGCTTGAAATCTTTACGTGGAGGGTTCGGTCGACTATTCTGCAGCGACTATTTCGCACTGGGCTATTGAGTTATTTTTAACACTTCCCGCGGAGAACGGGACAACAAATTCGTAGTGATCTTCAAGATCGACGTCCGCCGTCTATTGGCCGTACAGAATGCGTCCCACCATTCCAAACAGCAGGAACTTCAAGGCATCTAGTTCAAAATGGAACAAACTGCTGTCACTAAAGCAAGTAGCTCTAATTAATGATCTTCAGATCGAACTCCCAAATTTAATGAGCATTTCACAAAACCCTCCAATCTTTGAAATTACCTGTCGGGATGATAAAATTGCGAGTGAATATTAAGCCTTTCACTTGAAAATTGTATTGAGAAAAATGGTGTCCTCTACTTCAAATTGTTAAGTGAATTAATCCCCTGTTGGGCTGTCCGTACTACGTTGCCGTAGCACTACAAGTATAATAAAATATATCGAGCAGAAGCTGTTTGCTGGTCTGCGCACGCTGCAGATTCGCGTTCGAGAAGATTTCCGTGTCGAGAGAGAAGATGCTTTGAAGCAGACAACGATTACCAACTACTTTCAGTCGGGTTAATACTCTAATTTTACTATCGGAATTGATCCATAGCCGTATCAAGTATAATATTCCGGAGTTATCATCTTTTACCCATACAGTTTACCCACGGTTTACGTGGCGTGACTACCGGTCGCGAACCCCACGGCGATGCCTTCGCATATTGTCTGCATCGCATGTGTTCCGATTGCTGCACGTCTTGATGGCAGCGTGCACCATAAAGCGCCTTGAACGCTGCACTAAAAGACCAGCAACGACACCTTCAAGCGCGTGGACGACATGTGGCTGACTGACTTTGGATGTGCCAGTGTGCCGCACAGTGCGCATCGCATTAGCTCCCGCCTGCGAGCGTACGGCCTGCTGCATGACCTGCGAGCGTACGGGTGTGATGCCAGTCAACCATGTCAAACGCCGAGAACGCGACGGTTATCATCAACACCGAGCTCAACGTACAGCCGGAAGCGTTTAGCAGGCGATTTCAAGCTGTCCTGCATGGTATGTACTAGCGAAGTACTTGCTTCGTAGTGCTGTGTGTTGATCACTGTTCTGAATATGACGATCAAAGCAACGTGGCCGGCAGTGAAACCCTCTAGATGTAAACGAATCGAGGCAGCAATCTGTAAACAGCAAGACTCATCTCTCCAGTCGGAAATGATTCCCAGCAGAAGAGAGATGCACCCACTTGTCCTTCAATTTGGAAGCATTCGGTACTTGTCCTACCCGAAGCAGCAATCTTGACGCTTACGTCACGATGCCCCCATCTTATATCCGCGTAACATCAACGCATTCGCGACCTAACAAAGACCTGCAAAATATAGCCTGCCCTGCATAAAACCGAGAAGGCTCCTGCAATCGCTACTAGATATATCGCGATACTAACTCGGGACCAGTTAGTCGGAGACTCCGACTCGGAGTCAATGAGGTGCTCCATGATGTCAAACCACAGGCCAACGGTCTTGCTACTAGCTTTCGTGAGAAGTGTCGAGTGCAGACACATCAAAGGCATATATTAACCTCATCATAATACTACCAAACCGCATAAGAATATGGTGCAAGGTGATGGGATTTACTGCTTACAGCGGAGTCACGTTCATTCTATCCCGTCTTGATTATCTTTGCATTCTCAGATAAACTCCAGTCGAGCATTGCTCACCTCGTTTTGTGTGAAAGCCTCAAGAACTCCGCGTAGTACTTGTCGGACCTGAGGTCAGCTTTGGACAATCCCTTCAGGCCCATCATCTCCTTAACGTAACGGTTGGATCGCCCTGCCGTCGCCCACATCTCCGCTTTCGCCCACAATTCGCCTGGGACTCCTCCGGTGTGTCTCGGGGTTCGAAGATGCCGCTGCGGAACGAATACGTCCAGCTATCATACTTTTTGGCGTAGCGCATGTACGTCTTGAACTCCGGCGTATTCTTCAGAGTCGCGAATGCTTCCGGAGAGAGGTCGTCCGTGCGCAACCCCAGCTGCTTCCAGAGCGTAGTGGTTGATTTTCCTCTCTCGAACATTTGGTTGAGCATTTTCCCTTCGACCTTGTACACAAATTGCTGGTATACGGGGTAGTTCGGGTGACTTGTGAGCTTTGCGCCTGTCAATCCTGTCAACCCCAACTTCTGCTTAACAGCGTCGCTACTCTTCTCCAACTCGACCCAGAAACTCGTTTTGACGGAGTTCGAGACTTTGGTCTTCAGCGCGGAGAATTGCTTCGCAATTGACGACGCAATACCTCTTTCTTCAGCGTCGTTCGCATCGGTGGCAGCGTTATCGTCGTTAAGGGAATCACCCACCTCAGTCGTCTTTTCGGCTCTCAACAGCCTGCTGTCGTCGATGAAGTCATGGCTCGTGGCAGTTGATGGATCATATGCAATTGCAATCTTGGTTTGGTCTGAGTTTGAGGTGGCAGTGAGAGCTTCGCTGGCGATGAGGGCATAGACGACTGCCACTAGTACGATGGAAGAAAAGTGCATGATAGGAGTTTGGGAAACAACGCAGCACAGACTCTTTCGGAGCTTGAACGACTTGCGCGTGAAATAAATACTGACTGTTCTCACGGCCTACCCTCCCAGTTCCTGCCACAACCGTTAGGTCGTGAGAACGATGGTGCTGGTATTGCGCCATCGTTGATTCCGCTTAAACGGATTTCGCTGGCAAAAGTACACGGTGCGCCATCGTTGATTACGTTTATGTTTGATTATGTACGCGCAGTACTACTAGGGATTGTTTCCGTCGAAGAACTGCGAGTAAAGTAAGCAGGGATTCTCTACAAATTCGCGGTTTTTTTAAAACACCGCGAATTATTTAAAATAATTTTGGTATTCCCACCAGTAACTTCGTTTACGATACACTTTGGCTCAATATGGACACTTGTGACGAAACCTCACGGTGTAAGTTAACCACCAAGCCAAAGTGTAACCAACCATGAAAGGCTGATGCGCCGCGGGACAAAGCAACAGAGAATCAGCAAGTCGCGTTTTATACGGACCACCATAACTGGAGTCCGCAAGATCGCCCGGCGTCACGACCGGTCTGCTAACGGAGCTAGCTGTGTCCTCCGATCTCCTCTGGGTCCAAGAAGAAAGCAGGTCGCCCGCCAAGCCTCACCAATCGCCAAGTGCGTCAGGGTGTTCGAAGCGCTGCCACTGGGGAGTACTCGGCGGCTGAGTTGAAGGCTACCTACGGCCTGACATGCTCGGTCCGTACTGTTCAGAGACTTTTGTCTCAGGTTGATTACCTAGTCTACTCTGAAATGGATCGTACGCTTCCACTGACGAAGGAGCATAAGGATGCTCGCCTTGAGTTCACCGAAAGGCTCTCAACAGCAGCTCAAATGGAGGTGGTTTGGCTCCTCATCATTTTCTCGGATACAAAAAGTTCAACTTGGACGGCCCTGACGGATACAAGCACTACTGGCGGGATCTTCGACGTCCTCCTCGCCGGTACAAGACTCGTCAAAATGGAGGAGGGTCGCTGATGGTGTGGGGTGCGTTTGGGTACAAGGGAAAGTCAGAATTGGTGGTGCTGGAGGGGCGCCAAAACTCTGGTCACTACATCTATACGGTGTCGGAGCACCTCCTTCCGTTTGCCCACAAGTGCTACGGCACAGACTTTGTGTTCATGCAGGACAACGCGTCTATTCATGCCTCTCACGAGACTACATCATTTTTTTAAGAGATCAGGGTGCAGCTACTTGACTGGCCTGCTCGCTCCCCCGATCTTAACCCAATTGAAAATGTCTGGGCAATTTTGTCTAGAAAGGTCTACAGTCACGGCAAGCAGTATAACTCCGTCCCAGAGCTTACTGCTGCCGTCATGCAGGCTTGGGACTCGGTTACCATGAGAGAACTACACGATCTAATGGACTCCATGCCAACTCGCTGCTTCAAGGTAGTCTGCAAGCGTGGGGACAAAATTGACTACTAGGATAATGGCTACAGTTTTCAATACAAAAATCAAGTCATTTTTGTCCCTAAGTTTTGTCGTGTAGCCAAATCGATGTCGTTGTATGCTAGCCCCTTTAATCGCTTCGAAGTCTAGGTTGTTGTCACAAACTTGCTACTCCCCTTTCTGATTGGCGGAACATATCTAAATAGCGACATCAAACTCGACCTAGAAGCCGAGTTATGTCCGGAAATGTCACTGTCCCAAACATTTTGTCGCGGAGTGTGGCAGTAATTTCGAACTTATGGTGAGCGCATACAAAATCCTATATTAATTTATGTTGGTAGGGCCAACATAACGAAAAAAAATATACCCCTGGATCTCCTAAACGGGGCTTGAAGGGTTAAGGAATAGATACCAAAGCAGCAGTCATGTGTAAGTGACTACATTGGGCGAATATGTAGATGTGGCACAGAAGAAGTGGTTCAGGGGATCTGTTCGCTAGAGCTTGGGTAGCGCACTTGGCTCCTGGAACTCAGAAGATTTTCGTTCATTTCCTTCCCGAGTGTTTTGTTCTCGATCTTCGGTGCGACAGCTTTGAGGAAATAGATACTGCCGGCAATGAACACCAGCGCAGTCACTACGATCGACGCCAAGAAGATCGTGTCGGCGACACTCGAGTAGAGAATGGCGAAAATGGAGACGCCGCAAAGCGCAAGGCCGACGTAGGCACCGGGCAGACCAAAAGGACTACGGTAGGGCCGAGGACGATTCGGTTGTCGGATCCGCAGGAAAACGAACGACAGCAATTGGAAGATGTACGAAATGAGCGCACCCAAAAGCGTCAGGTTGATCAGCACCGATCCCAGTTTTTCGTCGCCAATAGCGTAATGCAGGATCACAGCAATCAACACGCAGCTGGTAGTACCGAACAATAGAGCGCCGGCTGCCGTACCTCGAGTCGGGTGCTCGTAGGCAAGGAACTTCGGGTAGTACCCATCCCTTGCGATGGCGAACAGTAGCTGACCCATGAAGAAGACGTACGAGTTAGGGCTCGAGCACAGCGCAATGACGGTCATCCATTTAAAGAAAGTCGTCGTTGCCCCGGTCCCGTAAATCGTCTGGAAGCTCGTGACAAGCGGAGCCGAGACGTCGGCCATCGCAGCAGCACCAGGCGCGATCAGCGAGCTGAACACCGCCGTGCCGTACGACAGGATTACGAGCGTAATGATGCACATGAGCAGCCCTCGCGGGATATTCTTCTCCGGTTCAATAGTTTCGTCACTGGCGAGCGGAAGCTCTTCGACCCCCAGATAGAACCACAGTGCAAACGGAATCGACTCAATTGCACTACTCAAATCCGTGTACTCCCAGTCCTGTTGAACGACCCATTGGTTGTAGTCTAGGTGAGGGACAGCAGAGCAAAACATAATGAGCAGCAGCAGCACACAGAGGGTCGTAGAACATGCTTGCATGCGGAACGAAGCCTGCACCCCGTAGATGTTGAGACCTCCAAAGATGATGCCGAACGCAATGAAGAAGACTGGAGCGAACTTTTCGTCGACGTTGAACAGCGTCTGGAGGTACGAGTAGATAGTGTAGAACGTAGACGAGTTGACAGCGATCACCTTGAGCGTCTCGGCAAGTCCGCTGAAAAACGCCGCCCGGGGACCGATAGAGTGCAGAGCGAAGATGTACGGGCCTCCGCCCGCCGGGATCGTCGCCGAGAGCTCAGCGAGAGAAAACGATAGCATCGTGTAGAGAACCGTCACGATGGACAAGATAATGAGCATGCCGTTGAAGCCGGCGATAAGTGAAGATTGCCAGCCGTAGTACTGGCCGCTGATGACTGCTCCAATGCCCAGCGCCCATAACTGCAGTGCCTTGGCGTGGCGGTGGGGGCCATCGGGCTTGGATTCTTGCAAGTCGAGCGACGCGCCGCTGATTCGGCTGAGTCGTGTCATCGTTTGGAGGTACGCGGAATGTTGGATGAGCAGCGCCGGCAGCACCTTGAGCTCAGCGAGGAGGTCAATTTAGGAATGTGTTGTTGAGCAGGGCGGGCAAGCATGCCCGACACTAATCTGGCCGCTAGGATCTGACTATTTTCCTGATGAAGTGCACGATCATCGGCGGTCGTGTGAAGAGACCTTGAAGATAGTCGTGCCATTGGTCCGAGCCAGCGCGTCATGCGCCATATGAACTCGTGTCCCGCTGTTCTTTTTCTTCAAGTCTCATTTAACACCGCTGGGTGCGAAGACCGGTCCGTGACAGCATGGATCGGCGGCACAAGTTGCCGTCCGACCGCAACTCACCACCGGGTGTGTGCGCCGGACGTGATGGGCGTTGATGCACTTCGCACGTTGAACACCTCTCTGAGTTCGCGCGGTTTACGTGGCGTGACTACCGGTCGCGAACCCCACGGCGATGCCTTCGCATATTGTCTGCATCGCATGTGTTCCGATTGCTGCACGTCTTGATGGCAGCGTGCACCATAAAGCGCCTTGAACGCTGCACTAAAAGACCAGCAACGACACCTTCAAGCGCGTGGACGACATGTGGCTGACTGACTTTGGATGTGCCAGTGTGCCGCACAGTGCGCATCGCATTAGCTCCCGCCTGCGAGCGTACGGCCTGCTGCATGACCTGCGAGCGTACGGGTGTGATGCCAGTCAACCATGTCAAACGCCGAGAACGCGACGGTTATCATCAACACCGAGCTCAACGTACAGCCGGGAGCGTTTAGCAGGCGATTTCAAGCTGTCCTGCATGGTATGTACTAGCGAAGTACTTGCTTCGTAGTGCTGTGTGTTGATCACTGTTCTGAATATGACGATCAAAGTAACGTGGCCGGCAGTGAAACCCTCTAGATGTAAACGAATCGAGGCAGCAATCTGTAAACAGCAAGACTCATCTCTCCAGTCGGAAATGATTCCCAGCAGAAGAGAGATGCACCCACTTGTCCTTCAATTTGGAAGCATTCGGTACTTGTCCTACCCGAAGCAGCAATCTTGACGCTTACGTCACGATGCCCCCATCTTGGCTTCGCGTAACATCAACGCATTCGCCGACCGTGACGACATCGCGCACCGTGACCCAATGTGCTTCATGTGCCTTGCTGCCAATGGAAATGCCGTTTTGTTCAACATGTGGACCGTCCTCTGTCCGCGACGGCGACGGTCTCCACAAACACCAGAACTTCGTTCACAGCTGCGGGCGGCTGTGTGTTGCTACTCTATCCAACGGATACCGTGTCATCGCTACTTTGGACCCCGGTTCGAGTATCATCCGCGGCATAGATTTGCATCTCCACGTATTCCGCTCGTGTGGAATGGTCGTTTCGAGACCAGCTTGCGGCGGTTCATGGTGCCCAATCATGCCAGCTGGGTGAAGCATGTGCTTTCAATCCTTCAACAGCCATGAACCTGAGTCTCCAGGTCTCTCACTTCCGGTTTTACCGCCTCCCCACCCCACCTTCCAGCGAAAACGACGCCGTCATGGCTCCAAGTGTTGACATCCCGTGCAGTTCGAAGGAAATCAAGCACCCACTAGATCCCGTCACTGCGGACGAGGTCCGCACGGTCAAGCAAGTGCTGGCCGATGCCGGGTATTCGAGTCCGGAGCTTCGCTACGCGTACGTGATGCTGTTCGAACCGGATCACGCCACGTTGGCCAAGTTCGAGGCCGACCAGCTACCGGTGATCCCTCGTGAGATCGGCGTCTTGGTGCTCGATCAAGAGACGAACGTCACGCGGGACTTTGTGGTGGACGTCGTGAACCGCCGCATCATCAAAGAGGTTGAGCTAGACCCAAAGACCGACGGACAGATCCCGATCCTGGACCAGGACTACTGGGATGGAGATGCTATCTGTAAAGCCGACCCGGTCTACGTCGCTGCGCTGGCCAAGCGCGGCATCACCGATCTCGACAAGGTGCGCGGCGAACAGTTCTCGGCTGGTGTTTACGGCTATGAAGGTGAGGAGGGCAACCGTATGATTCGCGTGCTGAGCTTCCTCAAGGCTGAAAACACGCACTCCATGTACGCGCACCCGATCGACGGGCTTGTGGCACACGTGGATCTGACGAATCGCAAGCTGCTCAAGCTCATTGACACGGGCTACAATCACATTCCGATGGAGTCCGGCGACTACTTGGACCCGAAAATCACCGGCCCGATGCGCACGGACATGAAGCCTCTGCACATCAAGCAGCCGGAAGGCGCAAGCTTCACTGTCAAGGACAACATTGTATCGTGGCAAAACTGGGAGATCCGTGTCGGCTTTAACGGCCGGGAAGGACTGACGCTCCACGACATCTCATTCAACGACCGCGGACGCAAGCGCAAGATCCTGAACCGTGCGTCGGTCTCAGAGATGGTGGTGCCCTACGGTGAGCCGCAACCCACACACGACTGGCAGAACTATTTTGACGCGGGTGAGTATCAGTTTGGTCGCCTTGCCAACTCGCTTGTGCTAGGATGCGACTGCCTTGGTAAGATACAGTACTTGGACGCGACAGTCGTAGACGACTTCTGCGAGCCGTTCGTGATTAAAAATGCTATCTGCATGCACGAAGAGGACTACGGCACTCTTTGGAAACACACGGATGTGCTGGTGACACCCAACACAGGCACAGTACGTCGTCAACGCCGCTTTGTGGTATCTTTCTTCGTGACTGTCGGCAACTACGATTACGGCTTCTACTGGTACTTCTACTTGGACGGAAGGATCGAATTGGAATGCAAGGCTACAGGCATCGTGTTCACGTCTGGTCGACCGGAAGGTGAGTACGAGTATGCTACCGAGATGGCACCACGCCTTGGCGCACCGTGCCACCAGCACCTGTTCTCTGCTCGCCTAGACGTAGCAATCGACGGCAACAAATGCCATGTCGATGAATTGGAGGCGAAGCGGCTACCAATCAGTCCCGAAAACCCACACGGCAACGCATTCGTTCGCTCTTCAACGCGTCTCAAAACGGAAAGCGATGCTCAGCGTGTGGCTGCAATGGACAAGGGACGTGTGTGGAGGATCGCATCCAGTGAGGCGAAGAACCGGCTTGGCCGCTCTACAGGCTACGCTCTCTTCCCCGAGGGCCAACCGGTACTTCTAGCAGCCGACGGCTCGTCCATCTGGAAACGTGCCAACTTTTCCACCAAGCACCTGTGGGTCACCAAGTACGCGCGGGACGAGATGTGGGCAGCCGGTTACACGCCCAACCAGCACCCGGGCTTTGCCGGTCTGCCTTCGTACGTGAAGGGCGACCGCCCGGTGGATGGCGAGGACATTGTCGTGTGGCACACGTTTGGGCTCACGCACTTCCCTCGTGTCGAGGACTGGCCCATGATGCCTGTCGACTATGCAGGTTTCAAGATGGTGCCCGAAGGATTCTTCGACCGCAACCCGACACTCGATGTGCCGGAAGACCCCAACGGCAAAGACAGCTCCGACCTGCACGGATGCTGCAAACCGTAAAGCAGACAGAGATCGAAAATTAACAATCGGTAGTGTGTGAAATGAAAAGTATGATCAACAGATAACGCTACGACTTCAACACGTGAGACTTGTAGATGTTGAAGACAGCCATGATTTTATTTAAGCTTTTTTTTAAAAAAGCGCAATCAGTCACGTTGGAAGTTCTGCTGTTTTCACTATGCCATAGTCAGCCCCATATGTTTTTCAGTCCACGATTGATTAAAATCGTATTTCGCCTGTCACGCACAGTGTGGCTGTTCCTGGGTAGTGGCAGCTCCCCTACACGCGATGCTGTCGTCTGCCAAGTCTCTGGACGACGAGGCCGCTCGTCTGGCCGTTCTCCGCGACCCGAAGCGCATGGCGTCGCTGCTGGTGCGCGCCTTCTCTTCGTCCATTGTAGAGGCGCAGACTGCTTCGGCACAGCAAGAAGAGGACGAAGAGGTGGAGGAGACGCAGGAAGAGTTCGAGGAGCTGGAGGAAGAAGCGCAGAGAGAGAGTGAAGGTCCTCTCCGAGTTGTCGTCCACTCCGCTGCTGAAGAGGACGAAGACGACGCCGATGAAGAGGAAGAAGAAGCGGAAGAAGAAGCAGAAGAGGAAGAGCAGAGAGAGGACCGGCCGCTGGACGAAGACGAGCTGGAGGCGGCAGCCACAGCGCTGGAGACCGCCACTCGCATCGTGGAAGAATTGCGGCTGAAAATGCTGCTGAAAGCAGAAAAGAACGGCGAGAAACTCCCCAGGAGGCGTCGGAATCGACGGTTGTATCCACAGGCTCGGCGGTGATGACGCCGTCTCAATTTCTACGATCGGAGAGCAATATTTCGACTGGGAGACCTGGCACACCAGTGCCACAAGCGAGAGTGCGGTCTAATTCGATGTGTCCGACGTGCAACAAGTCGTTTAATGCCTTCCATCGCAGCAAGAATTGCTCTGCTTGTGGGTTTGCTTTTTGTCCCAAATGTTCGGCGAAGAATGTTGTACTGCCCAGTAGCTTTGGATACCGAGATGAATCTGTACGTGCGTGCGATCCCTGTGCAAGGTGGTTTCAGAAAGCGTTGGACCGATATTTTGACGTTGTGAGCTTGACAAAGAAGGATGAACGCGCCGTGCGTCGTAGCACTGTGGGAGATATTACTATAGAGGAGAAATTGCGGCCTCAAACTACTTTTAACAGTATCACTGGTCCTGCATCGACTGCCAGCGACGGAACAGTAGCGATCCCTCTTCGCCGACATTCGTCGATGTCATCGCCAGAGACTGCGTCCAGCTGTCCTAATGATGAAAGTGTTAACGATTTGGACGAAGGTGGAGATAATACTGACCGCCATACTGTATCATCGTCGTCCACTTCAACATCAACATCTAGACGGCGCCGTCGCCACGGGTCTGTAAGCTCTGCTCCATCTCCATCGATGAATAAGAACAAACCGTGGTTCCGTGGACATTTGAGTGCAATGCACATGAATGATAGGCTACCTCGTAAAAAGAAGGTGAAAAGTGAGGGTGACGGCGATGGCGACGGCAATACAAGCAGTCCTGAGCTCAGGTCATCCAACTCGCGGAGGGGCCGACTAGGTAGCGTCACATCGTTCAAGAGTGGACGCAAAAATGAGACCAGTGAACTACAGAATGGAAATAGTCGGGTAGGCTCCGACAATGGAGAAAGCAAGTCAGGTTCCACAACAAGTACTGCTGTCTCGCGTAGAGGGTCATCAATACAGATGTCGATAACTGCGCCTGCCAACGGGAGCGACTCGTCTCTCCGCCCTCAACGAAAGTCGCGACGGTCGAAGTTTTCACGATCAGCCAGTTTTGATTTTACTAACCTACAGTCTGCTTCAACATCGTCTGAGTCGTCATTGGGGTCTCCAGATATGAAGCGATGTAACACTTTTGGGCCGGACGAAACAAATGGCATTTCAGATGATGCTTCAAGCGGCGGCAGTCATCGCTCGAACAGTATGCGAGGGAAAAAGGCGTTTGATGACAGTGACATTATAGACGCTCGAGCACAGACAGACTCGGCTGATGTGGAGCTCAACAATGAGGCGAAACTTTCTGCCGCTGTGTTGCGTTTTGCAGTGTACGAAATGGGTGGGAAAGAAAACGCAGGTCTTCGCCGCACGTTTGGGTTTACGAAGGCAAACCCTGTACTTAATCGGTATACTCTGGAGCTTGATTGCCGGCAGCGCATCGTACGTGCAAAGTCTGTGTTCATGCACCGCTTTTGGTCATTTCATTGCGATTCCGTCCAATCTTTCGTGTTTGGATCATCCGAAGGGATGGCGAGTCTCGTGATATTCAATGGTGGGCAAGGAAACCAGTCCCTCGAATTGAAGTTTGCTAATGATGACGAGCGAGAGCAGTTCAAGCAGGCAATAGATAGTTGTCGATCAACCAACTTGCATCGAATGCGTGGGTTTGCTGCACGCGCTGCGATGTCCCTCCCAGCTCGACCAGAACATCCCGTATCCCCTGTTCTCGATAATTTACGCCCACCCACGCTTCAGGAATCAAACACAAGTTTGTCAGGCGATGCATCATCGTCGGCATCGGAATTCGGATCGACTCATGATACTGGCGACAGTAACTCTGCTGAGGCCCCAATGCAGGTTCCGCTGTTGCCAGGAGAAGTGGTAGTGAAAAACACCGAGTTTCCTGCAACGCTGTTAATCGGTCCTGCAAGTGAAACGTACGAATCTACCCAATTGTGGGGGCGAATTCGCGGAAGGATAGCAGTGACGAACTACCGTGTGATGTTTATTCCACTCGACCGGGTACAGCGGCAACCGCAATCAGGAGGACAAGGTGGTATTGCGTATGTTCCGCTGTTTGCTATTGTGCAAGTCCAATTGCTCTTTCCAGGTGGCCGTAAAACAAAATCCGGTCGCACGTATTCCGCTGGGATGGCAGGTTCTGCATCTATCATCTCCATCAGCTGCAAGGATGTTCGTATCCTGAGATTCCAATTAGACACCCAACCAAATGAACGCACACAGAAGCTGCGAGCTACCATAGCACGAATGGCCGATGCTTCCCAGCGATATGCAATTGTCGAACGAAGGAGGACAGTTTCTCCCGGCCTCGGTCCGATACCCAGCACACCTGACAGCAACGAGTCACCAACCGATGGGGAGAGCCGCGGTGATGACACCGAAGCGCAAGATAGCAAAGGTGCTGGCCTACAGTCGACCCACTTGAATGCCAGTATTTCCCGGAGCCCAGTCACTGCCCAATCCCCAGTGCTTCGACCAGATCGAATATTGACGCTTCCTCATGAAGTGAGCGGGTCGTTTGCGTTTTCGTATTCAATTGATGACGTCCCTATCGACCAAGATGGATGGAGGTTGTTTGTTGACGAACGTGAGTTCAAAAGGCAAATAGGACGTGATCCTTCTGTTTCCCCGTTCCTAAAGGTACGAAAGGCATATCTGGAAATCGTCTGTTTACTTATCTACCCGCTAACGATGACTTTATCATGTGCCGTTTTCTAGTTCTACAACAATAGCAAAGGAAATATCTGCAAGTCATACCCATCAAAGTTACTACTTCCGGCATCAATGAATTCTGCTACAGTGGTTAAAGTGGCGGACTTCCGTGCCAAGGGGCGACTACCAGTGATCACCTATTATCACCGGCGTAATCGCTGTGTTTTGACTCGATCAAGTCAACCCTTGCTGGGGAATTTGCTGTCTGGCGCCTCAAACGTTCAGGACCAACTACTTTTGGGTGTGTATCGTCGATTGCCGGATATTATCAAGAATCAATCTCAGTCATCAGCATCAGCTCGACCGATCTACATATTCGACGCTCGTAAGCCAAAAGCCTCCACGGGCAATAGGCTTATGGGAAAAGGAGGAGTGGAGACACCTCAGGACTATCCGGGTGCCGTTGTTCATCACTTGAACATTGCGAACATGTATCGCATGCAGTCTTCATTTATGGGTTTAATGAAGCTATTCCTCCCTGGCGGTCTCGACGATACTGACAAAACGTGGTTATCTAGTGTGGAGTCGACACGGTGGTTGGAACACGTACGACTAGTGCTAGACGGGGCTTTGAAGATCGCGCGTGTGTTGGAGCTAGAAGGAGCTTCCGCTCTTGTTCATTGCAGTGATGGCTGGGACCGAACAGCGCAATTGTGTGCTTTAGCGCAGCTAATGATTGATCCGTACTACCGAACGATTCGCGGGTTTGCAGTGTTGGTTGAGAAGGATTGGTGCGCCTTTGGGCATAAGTTTAGTGAGCGCACGGGAGGTGACCGCAATCGGGATCCACAGCGCAACAAGAGTTCGCCGATTATGTTCCAGTTTATTGACGCTGTGTGGCAAGTACAGCGTCAGTATCCGCGCTCTTTTGAATTCAACGAGCGTTTTCTGTTGCATCTGGCGAACTCGATGACGTCCGGGCTCTATGGTACCTTCCTGCATGACTCACGGCTTCAGCGGGACGTCAGTGATGTGGAGGGTAACAGCGTGTCTGTTTGGACACCTGTACTTTTGAGGCCGTCACAATACTCGAATAGCAGCTATGAGATGTATGACGGCCCTATTTGGCCTTGGACGAGCAGCAAAATGATTCGTCTCTGGGATAATTACTTTTTCCAGTGGCACCCCAAGTTTTACAAGTGCCAGTGGGCTTGTAGTTTGACTTACCACGTCCCTTCGAACGCCGATGGTAGTACAAGCGGCATTGCTGAAACTACGGACAGCAGCAATGGTGATGATCAATTGCAGAGGATGCAACAACTTGAAGGTGCGCGGATCAGAGAGTCGTTAGACTTGTTGGCCACCCCTATCACTTCAACCATCACCGAAGATGATAGTGAAAATGAAGTACCGACAATGAATCTCTCCTCGGACGATGAAGACAACGGCAGATCTATACGAACTCGCACCTCCAGTGGTTCTTATCTTCAGAACATTTTTGGACTTGGTCGAGGAAATCGGCAAATGTCGAAAAGCGGTGACGAGAATGACGGGCTTGAAACATGCTAGATGGCAACCAACGGAAAACGTAAGACGACGGGCGTCTTGCCGCAGCACAACATAGGGATTGGCGCTCAATGTACGTGAATACTTCTCTCATGTAGTAATCGACTATTTTGACATTTTTATTCCTCACTAGAAGAAGTGCGTCAGTTTACACCCCGACGGGAGATTCTTCGGGACGTGTGTCAATGACAATAGTACCAGGCCCTGCAGAACCACATAGCCGGGATCCGTACACTTTTGAAACTACGCCGCTAATATCGCCGTGTGCTCCAAGCCCATTGACTTGCTGACCGACGCTGTACTTGGAGACCTCACTGCTGTTCAGCTCGATGAATCGTTCGACGACCACAGTTTGTATGAAATCTGGATCATTGCCCAGCTTCTCAAACACCTCAACGGCCTCTTCAATGGTCTCGGTCACGAACGATGGCGGGGTTTCTCGGAAGAAGATATACTCTTTTGTAGGTGTGCTACCAGCATTTCCTAGCTGCACGTTCTTCGGAGCCGTCCTTGCAGCACGTTTTCGGATAGCGTATTCCGAAATGTCATTCCCAGCATCGTTACCAGTACCTTTTGATTGGTCAGGCGTAGCTTCGTTCGACTCACTCATGCTATCAGCTTCTTCATCATCGATATCGTCAAAGCCCAAAGCGCGCAAGTCTTTAGCTCGAGCCAGTGGAGTCGATCCTGGATCACCGAAGACAGTCTCGTGTGCTTGAGGCTTCGGTGTGGAACCAGGATGGTTGAGGCGATTATAACCGCTTTCTGTCGTGGTATTTACCACAGCATCAGCTCCAGCATTGCTGATATCCTGGCCCAAGTTGCTGGTGATCACGTTCAACACAGGTTTTTTGTGCGACTTGGGGAGGTTGATTCTGCCTTGGAGGCTGAGTCTGCGGTTGCGCGAGTCGTGCTCTCTGCTGACGCGGGTCGCTCCTGAGTACGATTTAAAACGACGTATTGTGAAAATGAGCTACATTTACAAGCTATAAGGACGAGGCAGAAACCTGTCATACAACAAACACGCACCGTTGTAGCGCGTTTTGTGCTCATTCCCAGCTGCGTTTGGTTCGAGCGAACTAAGAAGCACTCCAGCAACGAGGGCATTTCAGGTGGATTTGTGCTTTCTTCTGGGCCGGTCAAACGTCGACGCAATTTCTTGGTCTCCTTGATACTAAGAAGTGGCATCGGCTGGAAAGAAGCGTCGAAGTCGAAGTTAGTCGTGTTTCACGTGGCAACTCTGCGAGGGTCAACTTACCCGCTCTTTGTCCAGTATCTTCACAATATCGCCATGGTTGTGCAAGAGCAGAAATTCGCGCACGAGGTGGTGCACACCGTTGTCCAGCCGCTGCTTTGCCGTGTCACCTCGCTTCTTACCATTTTGTTGCCGCCGCTCCAGACTAGAGAGAGGTGGGTGCGATGACACCGTGACAGCACTTCCATTGTCGACTGCTTTGACAACGTCAGCAGATATGATCTCATTGGCTTTTCGACTCGTCGTTTCGATTTTACTCGACAAACGTGGCGTGCTGGCACTGTAAGATTTACGAAGATCGTCGTTGTCATCGTTGCTGTCGTGATCTTCCACCAATACCTCAACCTTTCCTCGCTGCTGTTTCCTCCGTTGCGATGGCGTATCATCCCTCCAACCACCAGACGAAGGTGCGTCGGCGAAGTTTGTTTTCGTTCGTCGTGGCTGTGATACCACAGACTCATCGTTCAAGGCCCACAGGTTCATGGTCGGTGATCAGCACCAAGCAAATTCGAAGATGCAGACTTCGTCAAGACTTTCTTATCCGAAGGACGACATCCGCATATTCTTAGATCCCCATTCTAATTGGGGTTATGTAGTGGGTGATTTCAAGAACCCGGTAGATGAGTTTTGGCACGTGAAAAAGTTAACGTTAGAATAGGACACTAGCAGTCTTCTAGCTATTGATAATAACTTCATTTTTCGGTGATCGGTTCAAGTTGTATGAAGTAAATTGCATCCGTCTCACAATGTTGAAGTGTAGCCATCGTCGTTCTGATTACATGGCAGCTTTTTGGTGGTCGAGAGTGTAGCCATCTCGATTATCCCTTGGCAGCAAGTGCCTAGCGACTCTACTAGGTTGCTGCAGGTCTAGCGGCAGGTCTACGTTGTTCTTGGGCATGCGCGAAACTCTTTGCAACGCAGCAATCAAGGTTGAATTTGAGATCGATCAGCTCACCACTCAAAGCAAACAGGATGTAGCAAGGCGGTCGGAATGTTCGTCGATAAATGAGAGGCAGGATGCTCTTGGCGCGTCGCACAGAGGAGGGATTCCTTCTAGCTCCAGCGATTGTCTTGCTGGGTATCGGCGTCGACTGTGAATCTCATCGCTGCGTGTCGCCAGCTATTATTTTTGCCACGGATTTGTTGTTCGCTGCGCATCATGCTTCACTCCAGCTGCCATCATCTTCAATGCGATACATCACATCTTTTGGCTGCCACGCCGGTTGACTCGTCGATATGTTGATAAGTTTTGAATCAATTGATTTCCTACTTTCTTGAAAAGCATTGTGTAATTTCTCGGAAATCGAGACTACTGTATCAACGTTGGATATCCTGTATTTTGTAGTAAGGTAAATACTTATGGGGATATAGAGTAATATTTTTCTTTTACACTCAGGCTTTTCGGATAAACATCCTCGTGTTTCGCTCTATCAGTTAAATACGAGCCCAATTCGATCAGTTGTCACATGTGCCAGTTAGATTCGAGGGACAAGGCGCATGTATAGCGGTGGGGTGGCATCAGAGAAGACCGAGCGTCCGATGGAGATGGCAATTGTACTACCCGATGGGACGCACGTTCCGGCAATCCCAGGAAAGTACAGGATCGTCCCCCACCGAACCTGAATGAGGTGGTAGAAAGGAGGTTTTTGCTCGAATATGACTTCCCATTTCTTGTTGTAAAAGAGATGTCGACGCGGCAGAGCTCAGAGAAGGAGAAAGGTGAGGCTGTTGCGCAAGCTCGTGAATGGGAGCGGCATCATACCGAAGGAAACGTTAGCTACGATAGAGGAGGCTACCTATTCAACAAGCCATCATCCAGTCGTGCTCGTGGGAATTACCGCCAGTTCATTCCTGATATATCCTACGTCGATGAGCGCACGTGGTCTCGTTTGTCGGACGAAGATAAACACCAGACATATCTCCCATGTGTGCCGGTGGTTGTCATTGAACTTGTGTCGGATACGGACAAGATCGAAGACTTGCAAGCGAAGGTGATCAAGTGTATCGATAAGGGCACTCGTGAAGGTGTTATTGTCGATTCCAGACGTAATCGGGTCTGGATCTACAATCGAAAGGAGCAGCCGTATTTCGACGATTTAGCACCCGTTGAATTCGATTCGTGGCCAGGATTCGCTTTGGATTGCGTAGCGATACGCGATGCCCGGACGCGAGCTGGTTTGAAGTAACACGAATCGATTTTCAGACAGTACGCAGACTGTAATGAAACGCGCACAAGACTTCATGAAAACTCCTAACGTCCAAGATGTCCTGCCAATCAGAACGCACAAGATTCCTAAGTCCTTGAAATAAAGAGATTCGACAGTTTAACCGGATATGATGTTGTGTAACGTGTTGATCCATCGCAAAAACTCACTATTTGTTGTCTTGCGCGTTTGAATATTTTGCTCACGCGTACAGTGTATGTACGTGTAGGAGAAATGGCTGCGTGTTGCTGCGTGTCCAGGCCCTGGTTCGGCCTGACAATGCTTTGCCCACGTAAGCGTCTGCAGATCGCGCTAGAGGAGGACCGCAAAAATAACGTTAGAATAGGACACTAGCAGTCTTCTAGCTATTGATAATAACTTCATTTTTCGGTGATCGGTTCAAGTTGTATGAAGTAAATTGCATCCGTCTCACAATGTTGAAGTGTAGCCATCGTCGTTCTGATTACATGGCAGCTTTTTGGTGGTCGAGAGTGTAGCCATCTCGATTATCCCTTGGCAGCAAGTGCCTAGCGACTCTACTAGGTTGCTGCAGGTCTAGCGGCAGGTCTACGTTGTTCTTGGGCATGCGCGAAACTCTTTGCAACGCAGCAATCAAGGTTGAATTTGAGATCGATCAGCTCACCACTCAAAGCAAACAGGATGTAGCAAGGCGGTCGGAATGTTCGTCGATAAATGAGAGGCAGGATGCTCTTGGCGCGTCGCACAGAGGAGGGATTCCTTCTAGCTCCAGCGATTGTCTTGCTGGGTATCGGCGTCGACTGTGAATCTCATCGCTGCGTGTCGCCAGCTATTATTTTTGCCACGGATTTGTTGTTCGCTGCGCATCATGCTTCACTCCAGCTGCCATCATCTTCAATGCGATACATCACATCTTTTGGCTGCCACGCCGGTTGACTCGTCGATATGTTGATAAGTTTTGAATCAATTGATTTCCTACTTTCTTGGAAAAGCATTGTGTAATTTCTCGGAAATCGAGACTACTGTATCAACGTTGGATATCCTGTATTTTGTAGTAAGGTAAATACTTATGGGGATATAGAGTAATATTTTTCTTTTACACTCAGGCTTTTCGGATAAACATCCTCGTGTTTCGCTCTATCAGTTAAATACGAGCCCAATTCGATCAGTTGTCACATGTGCCAGTTAGATTCGAGGGACAAGGCGCATGTATAGCGGTGGGGTGGCATCAGAGAAGACCGAGCGTCCGATGGAGATGGCAATTGTACTACCCGATGGGACGCACGTTCCGGCAATCCCAGGAAAGTACAGGATCGTCCCCCACCGAACCTGAATGAGGTGGTAGAAAGGAGGTTTTTGCTCGAATATGACTTCCCATTTCTTGTTGTAAAAGAGATGTCGACGCGGCAGAGCTCAGAGAAGGAGAAAGGTGAGGCTGTTGCGCAAGCTCGTGAATGGGAGCGGCATCATACCGAAGGAAACGTTAGCTACGATAGAGGAGGCTACCTATTCAACAAGCCATCATCCAGTCGTGCTCGTGGGAATTACCGCCAGTTCATTCCTGATATATCCTACGTCGATGAGCGCACGTGGTCTCGTTTGTCGGACGAAGATAAACACCAGACATATCTCCCATGTGTGCCGGTGGTTGTCATTGAACTTGTGTCGGATACGGACAAGATCGAAGACTTGCAAGCGAAGGTGATCAAGTGTATCGATAAGGGCACTCGTGAAGGTGTTATTGTCGATTCCAGACGTAATCGGGTCTGGATCTACAATCGAAAGGAGCAGCCGTATTTCGACGATTTAGCACCCGTTGAATTCGATTCGTGGCCAGGATTCGCTTTGGATTGCGTAGCGATACGCGATGCCCGGACGCGAGCTGGTTTGAAGTAACACGAATCGATTTTCAGACAGTACGCAGACTGTAATGAAACGCGCACAAGACTTCATGAAAACTCCTAACGTCCAAGATGTCCTGCCAATCAGAACGCACAAGATTCCTAAGTCCTTGAAATAAAGAGATTCGACAGTTTAACCGGATATGATGTTGTGTAACGTGTTGATCCATCGCAAAAACTCACTATTTGTTGTCTTGCGCGTTTGAATATTTTGCTCACGCGTACAGTGTATGTACGTGTAGGAGAAATGGCTGCGTGTTGCTGCGTGTCCAGGCCCTGGTTCGGCCTGACAATGCTTTGCCCACGTAAGCGTCTGCAGATCGCGCTAGAGGAGGACCGCAAAAATAACGTTAGAATAGGACACTAGCAGTCTTCTAGCTATTGATAATAACTTCATTTTTCGGTGATCGGTTCAAGTTGTATGAAGTAAATTGCATCCGTCTCACAATGTTGAAGTGTAGCCATCGTCGTTCTGATTACATGGCAGCTTTTTGGTGGTCGAGAGTGTAGCCATCTCGATTATCCCTTGGCAGCAAGTGCCTAGCGACTCTACTAGGTTGCTGCAGGTCTAGCGGCAGGTCTACGTTGTTCTTGGGCATGCGCGAAACTCTTTGCAACGCAGCAATCAAGGTTGAATTTGAGATCGATCAGCTCACCACTCAAAGCAAACAGGATGTAGCAAGGCGGTCGGAATGTTCGTCGATAAATGAGAGGCAGGATGCTCTTGGCGCGTCGCACAGAGGAGGGATTCCTTCTAGCTCCAGCGATTGTCTTGCTGGGTATCGGCGTCGACTGTGAATCTCATCGCTGCGTGTCGCCAGCTATTATTTTTGCCACGGATTTGTTGTTCGCTGCGCATCATGCTTCACTCCAGCTGCCATCATCTTCAATGCGATACATCACATCTTTTGGCTGCCACGCCGGTTGACTCGTCGATATGTTGATAAGTTTTGAATCAATTGATTTCCTACTTTCTTGGAAAAGCATTGTGTAATTTCTCGGAAATCGAGACTACTGTATCAACGTTGGATATCCTGTATTTTGTAGTAAGGTAAATACTTATGGGGATATAGAGTAATATTTTTCTTTTACACTCAGGCTTTTCGGATAAACATCCTCGTGTTTCGCTCTATCAGTTAAATACGAGCCCAATTCGATCAGTTGTCACATGTGCCAGTTAGATTCGAGGGACAAGGCGCATGTATAGCGGTGGGGTGGCATCAGAGAAGACCGAGCGTCCGATGGAGATGGCAATTGTACTACCCGATGGGACGCACGTTCCGGCAATCCCAGGAAAGTACAGGATCGTCCCCCACCGAACCTGAATGAGGTGGTAGAAAGGAGGTTTTTGCTCGAATATGACTTCCCATTTCTTGTTGTAAAAGAGATGTCGACGCGGCAGAGCTCAGAGAAGGAGAAAGGTGAGGCTGTTGCGCAAGCTCGTGAATGGGAGCGGCATCATACCGAAGGAAACGTTAGCTACGATAGAGGAGGCTACCTATTCAACAAGCCATCATCCAGTCGTGCTCGTGGGAATTACCGCCAGTTCATTCCTGATATATCCTACGTCGATGAGCGCACGTGGTCTCGTTTGTCGGACGAAGATAAACACCAGACATATCTCCCATGTGTGCCGGTGGTTGTCATTGAACTTGTGTCGGATACGGACAAGATCGAAGACTTGCAAGCGAAGGTGATCAAGTGTATCGATAAGGGCACTCGTGAAGGTGTTATTGTCGATTCCAGACGTAATCGGGTCTGGATCTACAATCGAAAGGAGCAGCCGTATTTCGACGATTTAGCACCCGTTGAATTCGATTCGTGGCCAGGATTCGCTTTGGATTGCGTAGCGATACGCGATGCCCGGACGCGAGCTGGTTTGAAGTAACACGAATCGATTTTCAGACAGTACGCAGACTGTAATGAAACGCGCACAAGACTTCATGAAAACTCCTAACGTCCAAGATGTCCTGCCAATCAGAACGCACAAGATTCCTAAGTCCTTGAAATAAAGAGATTCGACAGTTTAACCGGATATGATGTTGTGTAACGTGTTGATCCATCGCAAAAACTCACTATTTGTTGTCTTGCGCGTTTGAATATTTTGCTCACGCGTACAGTGTATGTACGTGTAGGAGAAATGGCTGCGTGTTGCTGCGTGTCCAGGCCCTGGTTCGGCCTGACAATGCTTTGCCCACGTAAGCGTCTGCAGATCGCGCTAGAGGAGGACCGCAAAAATAACGTTAGAATAGGACACTAGCAGTCTTCTAGCTATTGATAATAACTTCATTTTTCGGTGATCGGTTCAAGTTGTATGAAGTAAATTGCATCCGTCTCACAATGTTGAAGTGTAGCCATCGTCGTTCTGATTACATGGCAGCTTTTTGGTGGTCGAGAGTGTAGCCATCTCGATTATCCCTTGGCAGCAAGTGCCTAGCGACTCTACTAGGTTGCTGCAGGTCTAGCGGCAGGTCTACGTTGTTCTTGGGCATGCGCGAAACTCTTTGCAACGCAGCAATCAAGGTTGAATTTGAGATCGATCAGCTCACCACTCAAAGCAAACAGGATGTAGCAAGGCGGTCGGAATGTTCGTCGATAAATGAGAGGCAGGATGCTCTTGGCGCGTCGCACAGAGGAGGGATTCCTTCTAGCTCCAGCGATTGTCTTGCTGGGTATCGGCGTCGACTGTGAATCTCATCGCTGCGTGTCGCCAGCTACTATTTTTGCCACGGATTTGTTGTTCGCTGCGCATCATGCTCCACTCCAGCTGCCATCATCTTCAATGCGATACATCACGTCTTGGAGCCGCGAGCGAGTTCCCGTCTCATTGCTGGAATTGTGCAGTCACACAGACTTTTGAAATGGCGCTATCCTATGCTTTTGGTTCAAAAGTTTTGACTACCCTGTTTCATACCACAATTGCGACGAGAAAATGTGCTTTACTTTACAGCTAGGTTTCACGTGGCTCGGATACAGTTCAGGCTACAGCCGTATTGAAACATGAGAACGAACGTATCGAAAACAAGCGTCCTCACTTGTTCCTATGATACAGTGTCGACTTGTCTGTGGTGACGAAGTTTTATACATGTGCGGATCTCTTGAAATGACTGGGGCCAAGACCAACAACGCGGCACAGCACCGAGCTATCTGACGCAAGGTTGTCACCAATTTTGCAAATGGATGGCCGTTGTTGACAGCGTCGAGGGCCGATACGTAAGTCATCTTGAGCTGCCTTTGCTGCGCACTCGTGGTCCCCGCGTTTGGCCTCGGGGCTTCCCGTTGCTCCAGCGACATGCCCAGCGCAAGAGAAGCAGACGCTGAGACTGGCCGTCGCCGAGCACTGCGTTAGCACACGATCGACGACGGCGGTGGCTTTAATCGTACAGACACAGTCTTCTGCACCGCACAAGTGTACAGCACCGACCAGAGCAGTGAAGATAGCGGCGAGATGGTGGCTCTGATCCGTCCCGCAGTCGCCGGGCCTCTTGCTCCGCCACACAGATCTCTCGGAAAAGCAGTGCTCACCGGCTGCAGCTGCAGAAAGGATGCGTTTCAACTAATTTGGCTACGAGTCGATACGACCAACGGTAGAGCAGTGGGGTCCGCGTGTTCTTAGTGCTTACGATGTTAAAATATTCGTCTTCGGTGATCGAACCTGTCGTCACATTGCCAGCATTGAGCCTGGAGAGCAGGTGAAGGAGGTGAAGTGTTTTCCCGCAACCGAACCAAAAAACCGGAGCAAAACAAGCCTCTTGAATCCCGGCTCATCTTCGAAGAGCTCTTCAGCGGGGGACCCTTTACCAGTCGCAATGCCTCCTTAGTTGCTTGCAATGCGCTTGTGGAAACACCATCCCAGCAACGAACCTACCTAAGAGCCCGAACACACATCTCCTTCCATTCTCATTGAAAAAGTGGCTCTGCTCAATTGCACTGATCGAGACAGCACGAAAATGGTCACAGGCATAAGGCTTAGATTGTGGGGATCCCCAGTGATGCACCTGAAGGAGCAGCATACGGATCATCAGATTTTAAAATTTGCGATTCTTCCGGAACAGCCATTTGGCTTTCCCGGAGGTATCAGGATTTCAAGGCACAGCCATTCGGCCGCGTTGCTGTGTGACTTTGAAGCACTTACCGTACGTAGGTACAGTACAAGATCGACCACCTAAAGTCTCCGACGGAGACCCCACTGCAGCTCGTGTTTTTGCTGCTCATGGCAGCACTGTCCAAATTCGGTGTTCACCGCAGCCAGCTGTCCTGTGCCTGCTCAAAGAGCCTGTAGCCAGATCCAGGACAAGGGATCTGTACATGGAGCAGATGGTGTTGTGACGCAGCCTGCCAATCTGTCCCCAAGTCTGTCCCCAAGCGAGCTGAGCTCGCAGCGAACACACTCACCCACTTCACGCCACCTCACTCTTGGATTTGCCGTCTGCCGATCAAGTGCTTTTGAAACTCTCCTTACGACCATCACAATGGAAGCGTGTCTGCAAAAGTTTGAGACCACCATGGGCTCCGCTCCGACCAAGTGTTCGACCATTGAAGTGTCAACTTCCACGCCCCGACGCCTCGCCCATTGGGACAGCAAGCGCGAGAAGTGCGCTAATTGCGAGCTCATCTACCTCAAGACGCTGAGTCAGCACTTGGGTTTCTGCTCCGTGGACTGCAAGTCCAACATGACGTACCTTGAAAAGGTGAACCGCACTATCCGCGCCATGAAGGACGCGGTTGATGAGCGTCAGCAGCACCAAGAGCAAACTGCGCGCGCCGAACCGGTTGCCCATCAAGAGCCGCAACAGCTTGAAGAACCGACCGCCAAGCAACCACACGAGGTGTCTCCCAAAGTTGACTGCGCCGCACCAGCATTAACTGCCTGCAGTGTGACCGAGTCGCAATCGTTTGCGGAGTTTGGACGAGAGTCGCGAATTGTGGACACTACCAGCGTTGAATGGTCTTTCAGTGCTGTATACTAAAAGCGCCTAGAGCCAATTGTAAAACTAGAGCCTCGCGATAGAGAATTTGAGCGTGAGAAGTGTATAAGGGCAGTGAACCGACATATAATAGAGCATCACTTAGATATCAAACTTGCAGTTCCATTGCAGCATTCTTTCCTAGGAAGCATGAAACGATACAGAAATCCTCGTACATACAGCCACCACTAGCGCTCAGTAAGGTATTAACTTGCAATGCATACCAAAGTGCTGCATGCCAACCCAACACTTGCCGGTAGCGCTGTTGACACCGATGCGTGCATCCTTGGATGCCTTACCAGACCACTTGCACTGTTCCGATACCAATTGACAAGCCAGTTGGGTGCGGTGCTGCGCTTGTCGAGCAGTTCGTGAGCAGGGCGTTGAACTGACACGTGGATGCCTTTCCACTTGGCTCTCAAACGCTTAGCAGTGTTTTGCTCTTGCCCGCTTCGCCATGTAACAAAAGGGTTGAGCGTTCGAAACAAACGAGTGTAACAGCATCGACGTAGCGAAAGATCCCAGTATCGGATGGGGGCAGCCATACCCAGCTCATGCTCAAATCCACATGTGCATGCCATCCTGGTGCTGCGCCGACTTTCAGATCGAAAGGCTGCAACAATGGTGTATCGACGCTGCAAGTGATGGATTGCTGCCGGACCTGAGTTTGCATAGCGGCGCCGCATCGTCCTCTTTCTTGCCACGCGGAACAGATCGACACGGATAGCGCGCTCGGTTTGTGCGCCACCGGCTGTATCCATGCGGAATGGCGGGGCTGGATCGGATGAGTGAGCTCACAAGAGCAAGCAAATCGAGACAAACAAGATGAGATGCCCACCGTCCGATCGCGGCGAGACACCACCGAGCTCCTCTCTTGCCTGCTGATTCCACTCGGCTTCACGGTGAGAAACCAGCGTTGCAAGCAGTAAGAGCGAGATCAACGGCAAGCGCTTTCATCTGCGACGTCGGTGCTGCACTTCACAATGCGTCGACAATGCATTCGCGCCCGTCCGCAAAGAGCGCCTCGGCCAAGCCTCTTGACCGACGCATCGGCCCAAGAGAACCTGCGCTCCGGCGCCGCGGGACGTGCTTGGCCAGTCCATCGGTGCCCGGCGCACCTGAAGACAGACAGGCCGCGGAGCCGTGACTGGAATTGCAGCTTCCGCCCTCGCCAACGGCAGAAGAGCCTCGACATGAAGGTCCCTCCCCTTCCAGAGTGTAGCAGCGTTTCCCGAGCGCCGGCTGCGTTTGTCAGAGCAAGGCGAGTCGTCAGCCAGGCTGATTCAGCCCGCTGAAGCAGCGGTGCCATGACGCCGGCATGGAGAAGAGGGTGTTTGACACCGGGATCGGTAAAGGAAGACTGGTGGTGGTGAGCAATCCACGATGCACCGGAACCGACACGGACTTGACGACCAACACGCTAACACCATGGCGCCGCGCGAACCACGACTGGTGTACTTAGTCTGGCGATATACCTGCATCATGCAGAGCTGCGCTAAAAGCTTAAGTGGCTGCACGATTTCGTGTGATTTTGCTGCGGTGGTGTTTTGTGCCGCCTACCCATCGGTGCCGAAGTCGGTGTGACCCTCACTAGCAACATGCTTCGTCTTAATCGGCGGAGGAGCGAACGCTCTTGCTTGCACCCGGGCGCCGTCGTTTCCCAACGACTCGATGGCACTTCAAGACGTAGTGCCGGTATAGGGGCTGCCGTCCGCTGGTGTCCGGAGTCACCATCTAAAGTTTTTCACGACCCAGGCTAGAGATCTGTATTTGAACACGCCACTTCTGCTGTCGCTGCCGGTGCCTATGACGGTGCAGGTGCAGAGCGACGGGAGCTGGAAAACCTCCCGGCACGTTCGCTGAGCAACGCAATACATGACGGGCAGGAACTGCTCGTTAGCTCGGCGCTGTTGTCGTTGAAGCGCATTCACGAAAGATGAGCCGAGGAATGCTCGTCCTGTAGACGACAATCCTGGTCTGTACAGTCGACAGAGTGCTGCGTACAGCACCTACAACAACTAGTGTATCTTGATGTGCACGACACCTGCAGTTAAGTCATACATTCGACTGCAGTCCCTCGTATCAACGCTATCATACTCTTCACCGCTAAAAACTTCGTCAGTGATACTTTGCCACCACGGTCGATATCGTTCGAGTCCCATGGACACGCAAAGTATTTGCGCCAATTCCTCCAATCATCGTGCACCATACCAAGTGAGACTGACGTCGAATCGGTCAAGGCCTGTTGTCATCTTCGCACCTGGAACTCAAAGCCCCCGACAATCCCCGCGCCTGGTAAAGCATGAGTCACCCCCGTCAAGTCGTGATCGATGACCAAGTCGCCGAGTTCTGGAGTAAAAACGCAGCGTCGACCTTCGCATTGGGCTTGCTGGTGGGTCAAGTGAGCCCTTCGAACGTCGGAGACTCGGTCTTGGCTGCCGTGCCGGTTCCATCCGAAAGCGAGAGCGGAGAACCCCCAATGGGCTCGCGGATGTATCGGTCGAGTGGCTGCAAGAGATGGCACAACAAGTAGACCGTCTACTGCCTGGAGGCATCGCCGTCATGGGTCTCTACGTGGTTTCGGCTCGGGATGTGACAACTCAAGCGGTGCCGTACCTCCGTGCCACAGCTGAGGCAGTGGCGCTACTTTACGACGCACGGACAACCGACGAAGTGCACTACCTGGCACTGGTAGCACCGAAAGGTGACGTCTCGTTCCAGGGCTTTTACAATGTCACGGATGTCAACAAGACGCAGGTATTGTCGGCACAATGCAAGACACCGACGAAAGCCATCCAGTTCAAGCAGTACCAGACGCTAATCGACCTCGATGAACCGACACCATTTGTGAATGTATCGCCGAATGCAGCGTTGGCAGCGACAGAAGTGGCTGCTCAACGCATGAATGAGGTGGAGAAGCAGATGCAGCCGCTTTTCCGTCGAGTGCAAGCCGCGATGGCGGTGCCCAAGACGACGGGCGACCCCGTGGTTCAACACATAAACCTCATGACGTTGACCCCACCTGAACCGCACAAAACTGTTGAAGATGTATGTGTGCATCATGAGAAGATTTTTTTCCTGCTGAGGCGAGCTAACCAGTCTGTATCCTCATGCTCTGCTCTACTAGCCTCTAGGTGGTGTGCACGGCGCGATTAGCTGCGTCGCGTATGTGTCGCAAAGTGAACCGGAGGCACACGAGGTTGCGGCCAATTTCCTGAAGCGCGACTTTGTCAAGTCGGTTCTGGTACGTGTGGAGCTGGCTCGTGAACGGTGGGCAGATGACGACGAAGGTAAGGCGCGAGAGGTTCAGTGCTTACTCGTGAATTGATGGACTGCCATTGCTGATTGCTTTTGCTGATTATGTAGTCGAACCGAACGACGTTTTCAAGGAAGGTGGCGTGTTGCGTCTTGCCCAGCGAGGATTAGTGCCGTGGCGCTCTGCTGCTATGGGTAGCCAACACTTTTCCGCTACTATCCACGTGTTTCCTGACGATGACGTGGATCAAGCCGTGAAAAACGCTCTTGAGATTCTTGGCAGCGATGTCAACCACGACACTGCCGTTTGGAACGCCATGGAGATCGGAGGCCAACTCGACGGTCCTCCAGATTTCTCGGCCATCATGCCAAAGTCGAACTCGAAGCTGCTTTTCGTTTTGCTACCAATTATCCTCGTGCTGATTCTGCTGCTACTCCAGTACGTCATTTAATGTGCGTGTCAAAACCATTTGCCTACTTCAGAAGCAGTGAACTATAAGCTTGGTTTGATAAAATGTTTTGCATTGGACGCTCTTGTTTACAATTTGTCTATCTATCGTCTACACTCGTTTTGCTCAATACATCTATGTGTTACATCGATCAATATTCTACACGACGCGCTGAGCGCGTCTAATACATAGCGCTGAAGGCCCACTCGACGTTGCTGGCCTCCAGAATACGGGACTCGAGGCCAAATTCCGCAAACGTCTTAGACTCGGTCTCAACGACCTCCAACTCGTCTTCAGTCGAGGCTTTTTCTTGCGGTTGCTCAGGTTGTTGCACCTGCTCCTCTTCCTTCTGACGCTGCTCCTGCACCGCGTCTTTCATTGCGCGAATGGTGCGGTTCACCTTTCGAGGTACGCCATGTTGGACTTGCAGTCGACGGAGCAGTAGCCGGGGTGCTGACTGAGAGTCTTGAGGTAGATGTGCTGGCAGTTGGCGCATTTCTCGCGCTTCTTGTCCCAGTGCGCAATGCGGCGGCGTGGCAGCTCGCGGGGCTCCGCTTGCTGCGTCCGCAGCGGAGTGTGTCGTGCCGGGTGTGACCCCGTGGCAAGAAGCACGGGCTTTTGGACCTTGGTCTCCTCAGGGGCCGACTTGGCCGAGGTGAAGATCTGAAGGAAGGCGTCCATGTTGATTGTCTTTAGCAGGAGGAAGTACTTGTGCGAGATGAAGCAAAAGCTGAAGTGAGTTACAGCGGAGACCGAGGGCAGGCAGATGATACATTCGAGCTGCCATCTGGACCAGCCCGGGTTTTGTACGGCGGCGATGATTAGCAACGCATCTCCCTCCGGCTCGTCTGATTGTACAAGAGATCGAGGAAGGAGAGTCAGAGCCAGGGTTGGTGTTTCACTGTAGTGGCTCTGATCGCATGCTGAAATGAGACAACTCGTGGCTGAAATGGCTACAGTGCAAGTATGGCCTCACTGTACACTGTAGAGCAGGCTTCATGCTTGCCAGGGTTTTGATAGTACAGTTCATGAAAAAGTAGTGAAGAACTGTAAAGTCTTGCTGCGCTGCCGATACAGCAGAGCTTTGATGACTCGCTTGGGGATTTGATCACAGACTACATGTTTGTTTGAGGTCCATGAATAAAGTTATTTGTTCGCACAGCTGGGATGCCAGAGATAGCGGGTAGGCATCTGAAAATGGCATGACGCACTTTGACGGCTGAGTAGTCAGGAAATCGCAACGGCAGAGCCACAGGCCAGCTCGCCGAGGATGAATTGACAAGCATTCGGATGTTCATCGCCCTCTGTAAAGCTGGTGACTACCGGTAGACAGCCGAAATAGCCTCCACATGGCCGAGGCAACATGGAGCTCCGGAAAAGAGCAGAGCTTTATTCGCTTGGCAAACAACCGAGATGGGATATCGGGGAGATCCGGACTTGTCGATCATAGGAACGAGCTGGCGGTTCGGTTTAGCTCGGCGGTGCCGGTGTACGTGGCTGAAAAATCCCAGATGAAATGGCGAAATGCTCGACTCATGAGAGCGGTTGGGGGAACATTAGTCAGACTGCATTGCTTAGATGCAGGTACAAATATGCACGTCGATACATTTTAACGATTGGCGACATGTAGACGACACCTCGGAGCCTTGCTCCTGCACGAACGCTTGGCAATGTGCACAATGCAAGAATTCGCCGAGGAGCTCGCAGTTTGCGACGGGCCTTGTTTGGCTTGCTCGATCCGGTTGTCGCGTTGTGCCAGGCGCCCGTCTACAGCTGCAACAGCAACTTCAGTTTTCAAGCAGGCCGCTGCAATTCCCAACACTGCAGAGGGAGCAGCAAAGAAAAAGGCTAAAATTGTTGAGAGCTTCCCTCGGATGGGAGCCCTCGACTAATTTATCCTACAACTTGTACTGCACCGTGTTGGAACGTCCGCCAAGCCACCGTAGAAGAACGACCCGTGTTGATCTCGTTCTTGTTGCTGGTTTCGCAGAGTAACTTTTCCTGTTACCGGATGTTGGCTCCGAATATGTGTCATCAGATACTATACCGGTATGGTCCATACTATGGAGGTCTCCAATTCGCTGGCATTTTTCCTCGCACTGCTGTAAACAACCTTTATGACGCATTGGGGGCAGGTCACCAAGCTATCGCATTCACGGCAAAGGAAGAGCTGGGACACCACAGCAGCATTGCGTTGCGCTGTAATTACGATGCATTTAGAGTCTCTTAGCTTATCAGCCAGGCAACATCTGTGCGCACTGAGGCAGGTCAATCAAGACCGAGGCAGGTTTGAATTCAGTGTGCTGCCGTTGGAATTGTGGAGATGACGAAAAGGAACAGCAACTGAAAGCGTCTTTCAGGTCTTACAGTGTCTCCATCGAAGTGAAAGCGACCTTCAAGGTAGCCTTGTGGTAGTGTCGAAGGCCCTCGGAGTAAGCACCTTTGTCGACGAGGCCTTGATTAGAAGCGGCGTGGACAGTTGCCGCGCTTCCAATCAACTTCCTATCACGACATACTCTGATCCACGCTGCCTCTGCGCATATTTCAGCGCGCGAACTGGCGTTCGTTAAACCACCAGCTCGTTGCTTCGATTGCACGTCAAGCGGCGCAGTCACGCGAACAAAAATGCCGGTGCTGTGACTGCCTTCTGAGTGCTGATACCTGTACGGTATCGTGTTCCTGTGAATCAATACGTTCGTTGTGTTACGACGGGGAATGCCGCTGGATTTTGCTAGCCGGCTAGTGTTGGCGACACCAGTGCCTGGGTACGAGGGACTCGCCGACTGCCATAATGAAAGTCAATTCACGCGAGGATACACTCAACATGTACAAACATTGCTAGCCGTCGTTGAAGAAGCCAATCCAGTCTCGGCGCTGCCTGGCAGGACGGGCTACGCGCAGGCGAGCGCGCCTCCACTCATTTTGCGGTGCAGGTGCGATTGCACCTCTGGTACAGGAAAGGGAAACATGAGACAAACCACTTTAGCTTCGCTGAGCTCATGCTCGTCGCGACGACAGCGCTTGGATTCAAAGGACAACACGGTGTCATCAGGATGCTTACAAAATGGCTGGCTGACAAGCTATGCAGGTCCACTTCAACAAGAGCCACGTACAGTATTGGATGCTTGACGACACCAAAATGACGTGGCAAAGACAAAAACGTAAATGCCATTCATCCAGCGGAAACTGCCCAACAGGTCTTTGCTTTAGTAGGTGGCTATGCCTTCTGCTTGCTAACGTACGCTACAAATGAACCAAACGCTCCTATCACTCTGCCCCTGGCAGAGATTAAACGTCACCGAATATGCATTTCGGGACACGAAACGCAAGCAGACCGACCATCGGCCCAACTCCACGCTGAGTGCCGACTGAATAACTTGACTGCTGCCGGCCCAGTTCGCTGTTCTCCACCTTCTTTTTCTGATCTTTTCACCTTTATCTTCGTCGTCTCATGCGCGAAGACACATTTGACAACGTCGACCTCTCAACCACAAGCTCTGCACTTGGGTTTCTTCATCATTCCATCTCTCTCTCGTACTCTCCCCTCTTCGACCACCTCCTCCCTCAAACATGCCCCATAATATTGATAGCGTAGTGTGTCTTCCTTCGTCAGGCGCTCTAATTGCCAGAGGGCAGCGAGGTCGGACCACTTCCCTGGGCAGCCAAGTCGACGTTCGGGTTGCTGTCGATGTGGCCAGGCATCTCACCGAACATGGGGCCCTGGTTCTTTTCCTTCTTGTGCTGCACTTTGAGGCGCTTGCGACCAACCTGGAAACCGTTCATGCCCTTGATGGCAGCATCTGCAGACGGAGCATTGTCGTAGCTCACGAAACCTGTACAGGAACAGCAACGCCAATGCAATTAGAGCACAGCAACCAAATCCACGCACGATAAAAAGTCCTCTCACGTACCGAAGCCACGGCTTCTTCCCGTTTCCTTCTCCACCATGATACGAGCGCTAATCACGTTGCCGAACGTAGCGAAGTAATTGAAGAGATCCTGGTTAGTCATGTCGTTCGGGATATGGAACACAAAAAGATTGCATCCAGGGGGTCCTGCAATACACAACACGCAATGTTTCCAATCACGCACACACATTGTAGTGTGATGATTTTCAACATTTAGTCCATACATCACATACAACATACAATCATGAAGCAGGACAACAGCCAAGTGTTGCTACATCTCACCTTGGCCACTCTCCGTGGTCTGGATAGGAGGGCCCGGGCCCACAATCTGCGGCGGGTAACCTGCTCCAACCAATGGCAACATATCAACACGTCAGATCTTTTCCTCCACAGTCTAGTCTGCAGTTTCTGACTCTCTCTTGACGCACCGTAAGGCTGCGGGAACGGATACATGTAGCCGCTGCCTCCATACGGGGGCGGATACGACATGGGCTGGCCGTACGGCTGAGGGTAACCTCCATAAGCTTGAGCTCCTGCAACATAGTCCAGCACCACACAAAATCAGGATCATATCCCATTGAAACACAAGAGCAAGGAGCTGTACCGACCTTGAGGCGCCTGGCCTTGGCCCTGGAGCTGCTGCGGCTGTTGCTGAGGCTGCTGGAAGCTTCCAGTGGCAGAGCCAGCAGTCTGAGGAGCTGCAGCGCGAGGGATCTCCGCCTGTGGAGTCGACAACTCGGCAGGACTGGTGCCAGGACAGCATTAGTGGAGGTAGAACGCCATTAGTTGAGGTAGAACGACAGGTAGAACGTACCGCTCCCACGTGGACTCGCCCGTGACGGCGTTGTAGAAGTACTTGCGGCCGTTGGGGGCGTTATGCTCCGACCACTGAGAGGACGAGGGCGCGGCCGCTTCCCCGGCGGCGTTGGGGTCCACTTGGTCGGCCATCGTGTCGCTTGGCGTAGATGCAATACACACAAAATGAAATAAAATGCAGCGAGGGCGGCGGTCGGACTGCTTGGACTGCTGCAGTGGCTGGAGACGGACTCTGGCGTGTTCACAGGGCGACGAGAGACTCTCCCCACAGCGTTTCCCCCGATTTCCTTCGTGCAGAATATTGGTCGGCAAAATGCGAGAGGGGAGCGGAAACGAAGCAATCTTATGAGCGCGAATATATTTAGCTTTGTATGCACATTAGACGGTCCCACGCGGACCGGAAGATCGGTTTCGAACCGCATCATCGGTGAACCGCGGTCTCTACCTTCGTGCAACATTGCGCTTCAACGTTGAAGGCACCAAATCACTTGTCGACGCGTCAATCTTACTCGGGCAGACCATAGTTAATCAATTGCTTTCTCATTTACTCGGGCAGACCACTCTGGAAAACGCGTTTCCCAATGCTCAGAGCGCGTTAGTGGGTGGCTGTGATTGTCGATCACCGACGATGCAATTCTTGATAGTTATTTCGGCTTCGTTGCAGTTGATACGATTGTCAACCACAGCAAGTGCTTCAGAACAAACAGCGTATTGGAAACGGCGTCTTCACAAGATTCGCTACTCTAACTGCGAGTTCCACTGTCGATCTTCAGTTCGGGGACTTTTAATACTGGGGCTAGTCACTCTACTTACGCATTTGTCAACTCGTCTTCGAGTCTGCAAGTGTGGTGCCAGTGATACAGCATCTGATTTCCACACGCAGCGTTCGTCTGATTAATTAGCAGGTCCGCTTGTAGCTAGCCGTTTGTTTGCAACAGGAAAATCAGTCCGCGACACGCACAGCTTTTTCCGAGTTAAGCTAGCATCGCCGAGCGACGTCAAGCGTCGCGGTCGCCAACGAGGCTTTCTCGTGACTACCAGCGCTGTAACCTTTGCTGCCTCGACAGGCGATGCTCCACCAAATCAATCGACATCCTGCAATTGGCACGCAGACTTTGGAGCTCGAGGCTCGAAGTCGCCAAAGAAATGATCCCTCGACACCACACAACTGACCTGCTATCTACCTGGCAAGCCAGTTCGTGCGATCGAGAATTAATTCTCTGACTGCGCCTAGAACCAGCTGTATTAATCGGAAGCCAGAAACGAGTCGGTTGCTGCAAGATCGGCTGCAACTGCAACGCTTCGCGATCTGACGACCCTCGTATAAGTTCATTCCTGTTTCGTTTCTGACACCACTTTCTCTACAATAAACTTACCCGAGGATCCGCTGTTCGAATTGCGGTGGTGATGGCCGGACGCAAGGTGCTCCTGTCACAAAAAAAATCGGAGGTAACGGGGGCCACAGCCGTTGAGGAGCGTTGGCATACTGGGCGCCAGTCTAATCTTTGCGGCCGTTGCCTTTGATGCTGTGGGTAAAGGCCGAGCACGCCACGCTGGCGTCCAGAGAGCGCCTCTCTCTCCTTCCGCTGCTCCTCTGGAACCAGAGAGCCATTTTCCGTTTGGCCTTTCAACCAGTCAGTCGAGTCTTCCTCGCTGCTGTTACCGTCTCGGACCGATAGTTTCACGATGGTGGTAGCCAGGAAGGTGCTGATCATCGTCGGCGTGCTGGTGGTCATCGGCGTGGCCGTCGGCATCATCGTCGGCGTCACGAGCGGCGGCGACGACGCCAACAACACCAGCGACCAGTCCGGCACGTCCACGAGCTCCGGCTCCGGCAGCGCTGCGGTGTCCGACTCGACGTCCAAGTCTGGCAACGCGTCCGAGTCGTCGCTGCTGACCAACAGCACGGCGAGCGGCAGCGGGTCCGCCACCAAAGAGCCGAGCAGCGACCCCGAAGAAGCCAAGGCCGCTCTGACGATGCTCGCCATCGGAGACTGGGGCGCCACGACCGACAAGCCTGGCTCGTGCTGCAACAAGTACCGCAAGGTCGCCAACGACTCGCTCGAGATGAAGATCGACTACTGGGCGCAGATCAACATTGCCGAGATCTTGGCCCAGGCTGCGGGCGACATCAAGCCGTCGCGCATCATTGGCCACGGCGACAACATCTACTGGAACGGCGCCGGCCCGGAGGATATCGACTACCGCATGGAAGCGACGTTCGAGAGCGTGTACGACCAGCCGGAGCTCGAGGGCATCCCATGGATCAACGTGGTGGGCAACCACGATCTCGGTGGCTCGGAATACATCTGCGGCGACAAAGACTACAACTTCCGCGAGTGCGAGAGCACGGAAGAGCTGCTCAAGTACCTGAACCTCAAGTTCTCTCTGCAGCAGGAGTACAAGAGCGCCAACAGCGACCGCTGGAAACTCTCGGACCACTACTACAAGGAGAGCGTGGAGGAGAACGGAGTGACGGTGGACATCTTCAACGTTGACACGAACTTTGCCGACTCGCACGGTGTCATGCAGATCTGCTGCCAGTGCTACGGATACGTCAAGAAGAAAAACCTGTCCGCGGCCGAGGCCAAGGCTCTGGGCAACACGTGCAACGACCGCACCCCGGGTGATGAACTGTGTGCCGGTGGCAGCACGGAAATGTACAACGCGTGCGCTGACACAATCAAGAAGTGGTGGGACGACTCGTTGGAGCAGGTGAAGAAGGACATTTCTGAGTCGACTGCTACCTGGAAGGTCATCAACTCGCACTACTCGCCCCACTTCCACATGAGCGAGGACAAGATGAAGGAGTGGTTCATGATCACCAAGGAGGGCGGTGCCCACATCTGGCTGAACGGCCACACGCACGGTTTCAACCACGACATCAGCAACTGGGGCACGCACTTCTACGAGAACGGTGGCGGCGGTGGTATCCAGAGTGAGACGTCGGGTATGCCTCCTGAGGTTGCTGAGAAGTACGTGGAACACGCTTGGATTGCCGCTGGCAACCCGTACGGATTCTTCATGCTGCACTTTTCAGAGGACTGGCTTAAGACGGAGTTCGTCACGTTCGATGACTCGTGGACGTTCAGTGTGAAGAAGGATGAGATTGTCAAGGGAGGCTACCAGAAGGGCCACTGCTGGCATATTCCTGTGACTGTCGGTGCTGGTAAGGAGTGCGCCACAAGCCAGAACAGAGTGTAGACTCGCGTAACCTTTTCAAAGCCAAGCGACACAGTGTTGAGCTGTGTATGTGTATGTAGTTACCGAGGCGACCAGCTTGTGAGTTGGTTTCCGTTTTGAGACTTCAATACAGATTATACTGAAAACATGACGTTCCTTTGTCTATCACCATTAAATACTTGACACCCGTGTGGATGTTTGGGTTGGATGTTATCCTGCTGCCGTTGTCGGTGCCTTGCAGGAGTCAACCGTGTGAATGTGCCCTTCAGAAGTCACCGCGCTAGTACTTGGTAACGAATTGCCAGATAGGCCGTTGGCCGTGACATTGTTCGGCTCTTGATGGTGCTGTACTTGCTGTCGCCCTCTGCCTACATCTGTGAGTTGTGGCGTTGATTCGGATGGATTAGTGAGGGCGGTTCCATCGATTGTCCTGTTCATCGTCTTGGGTGGATCTGAAGTGCGAAGGGCCCTTCCACCAGATCCAAGTCCAATCTCCTTTTGGCCGCCATTGGTAAGATTACTTTCCTCGCTTGGTCTCATTTCTCCACCTGTAAGCCGACACTCTGAAATTGACATTAGCTGCTGCTGCTTTTTATCGCAATTCCGTCGTTGTTTGCCGTCATCTAATGGCTGTTTCCGCTGCGCCTTGTCGCTCTCAAGCACGTCCACCTTCTTCTCCAAGCTTTCAACCTGATTCTGCAGTCCATCCACTTGGTCCTCTAGAGTCTTTACCTGCCGACGCAATTCCTTGTTCTCCTTTCTCGTCTTCTCTACAAACTCATCAGCTTGTGCCCGCAATGATGCCTGCTCACTCTCCAATTGGAGCCTCATCTGCTCCTCGACTTTTGCCACATAGTCCTTTGCTTCCTGCAATATACTTGAATGTACACGGCCAAACTCTGCAATCCTCTTCAGTTGTTCATCTGAAAAAAATAGTACAAAATAATAGTCCAAATCAGTCTCCCTGACACCCAATAAAACATAATTTGCTTGAAACATACTTGAAAAATGGTCCTCGACGTGGAAAATCACTCGTTGCTGCCACCTGTCCAGTTCTGAGACTGCGATCGTCACCACCTCTTCTTCTATCTCCTCCTGTTCTTCTCCACTAGAATCAGACTCTTCCTGCCGCCTTACTGCCACATCATCTCCGCTATTTTGTCTCTTCCGTCGGCTTTTTTGTCGTTTGTGAGTGGACTCAATTGGTACTTTTGTCCTTAAGCTCTGGACCTCAAGACGCGGCTGCGGGAAACTGCTGGGGGCCAGGTGCATAGACGATGGAGAAGAGTCGGACGCACTGTCAGCTACACTCGGAGCCACGTAGCGCCGCCCCATGCGCCTGCGAGTCAGCGAGGCCTTCGTCTTGCCCATTCTCGTCGAGTCAATTGGGGTCAGTTCAGTAATGGCTCTCGGATCCGTCTTTTTGGCCAATCAAGTTAAGGACAAAATGATGATTGGTTGAAATCCAACACAAGTTGAAGTTCATTTTCTTAGCTCGCTTGTATCAACGAAGTTGCTGGAGGATACGAGCTGTGAATGACACCAGCGGACATAAATACAAGTGCGTTAATAGTTGGAGGACAAAATAATTGACAACATCTTCACCTGCAAGAACAGCAGCACCGAAACCATTGTCGATGTTGACGACGCCAACACCTGGCGAGCAGGCATTGAGCATGGTCAACAACGGGGCCAAACCACTGAATGCTGCGCCGTACCCGACGCTTGTCGGAACTGCGATCACCGGTACATCCGTGAGCCCTCCCTACATAAACAAAATGATGAGTACAGATAGTGACGCTAACAAACTGAAGACACGTACCACCACTCCTGGTAGAGCGCCATCCATGCCAGCTACGCAAATCGCTACGTCCGACGCGTGCAGCACGTGCTGATTGCGCAGCAAGCGGTGGATCCCAGCCACACCCACGTCGTACAGACGAGTAACTTGATACTCTGCTAACTCTGTTGATACAGCAAACGCACTGAATGAGTGGCCACCGGACAAAGATCGCTTGCAACTGCTTACCTAGAGTGACAGCAGCTTCTTCAGCAACCGGAAGATCCGAAGTTCCTGCGCAGAGCACGCACGCTGTTGGGGGTTTCTGCAAACATCCATCAGAATGATCGTGTAAGTGAATCCGCCTGAACAACATTGTAAAAGAAACTGAAAGGTACCGCTCACCTTTCCCGTGTCAACCTCTTTTGGGTTGCTTGCACCTGTGTCGCCAAGCGCTTTCGAAGCCAAGATCCGAGGCACCTCGTAGTACGTTAGCTGCTGGCCCTATCGTGCGATCACAACCACATCCAGAACGCAGTTCAAGCGATCTCAGTTGCATCCCCCACAGTTGTGCAAAGGTCTCTTACCGGCATCAGCTCACGAATTTCATCTGCGGCTTCTTTCGTGACGCGTGAGGCCATGACGTTGTCCTCTCCGCCGTCAATCATGACTTTCATGATGGCCGCCACTTGCTCCGACGTCTTGCTCTCGGCATACACAACCTCTGGGAAGCCTGTACGCACGCCCCGTTTGGTATCGATCTTGGCGTAGTCTCCTACCGCCTCGTACTCAAGTTTGGAGCTGCAGATCTCCGCTGCATCAGCTGGAGAGACCTTCCCGGCTGCCACTCGCTCCAGTAGCTCCAACACCCCCGTCTTGTCCGTCGACTTGGTCGATAACCTTGCAACGCGGAGCTTGGATGCAATAGCACTGTCTCCATTGGCTACAGCAATTGCAAGACGTGTCAATGCATAACGACGCGATGTCAATGCACCGACAGATTGCGCAAGCCGGATCATGATCGACAGAGGTCTAAACCGAAATGACCACGTCACTGGGCTCCGCTAAACTACCGTGGAAAGCTCATTTATGGACCCTTACGCATTCCAATTCTAGTGGTCATTTCGGAGACCAAGTCCTACGTGACGATGACGATGGCCGGTGATGCAGTTCCAGGGTGCCATCGTTGCTCTGTATTAGAGAATGAGCTTGCAGAACTCCGAACAGCAAATGCTCAACTTCGTGCACAACTTGAAACACTCCAGAAACCTGACGGTGTGGCTCAAAATCTCCGGAGCCCAAAGCGAATGTTGACGAGGAGAAAACTGAGGAGAGTTCGATTTATTCGCCATTTTCAAAGCTGGAATTGCAACGCTATGGACGGCAGATGCTGGTGAAGGAGTTTGGTGTTTCGGCTCAACTCAAGCTACGTGCTGCAAGAGTTCTGCTCATTGGTGCAGGAGGACTGGGGTCACCTGTAGCAATGTACCTGGCCGCCATGGGTGTTGGAACGTTAGGTATTGTGGATGACGATATCGTTGACCGTAGCAACCTGCACCGCCAAGTTCTACATGGCGAACAAGCAGCAAAAGAAGAAGAGAAGAAGGTGCACTCGGCACAACGGCGACTTGAGGAGCTTAACCCGATGGTGCATTGCGTGACGTACCCGACGCGATTCACTGCTGCGAACGCATTGGAACTTGTCGAAGCGTTTGACGTAGTTGTTGATGCCTCGGACAATGTCGGCACGCGGTACCTTGTTAACGATGCATGCGCTCATCAGCGCAAACCGCTAGTATCGGGAAGCGCATTGGGTTTGGAGGGACAAGTCACCGTGTTCATGCATCAAGACGACGAGAATGCGGCGGGGTGCTACCGGTGTTTGTATTCGACACCACCGCTAGTTGCGATGAGTTGCGCAAATAATGGTGTGATTGGTGTCGTTCCTGGAGTAATTGGGTGCATTCAGGCCATGGAAGCCGTGAAGGTTATCACGAGTGTAGGGAAGCCGCTGGTCGGTGTGCAATGCTTCTACGATGCGTACGACGGGAAGTTTCGGCACGTAAAAATTGGGAAGAAGCGAAATCCTAATTGCCTGTCGTGTGGAGCTGCTGCCACTGAGTCAGGAGTTAACGCCTTGGATAATGGGTTGCTTGTCGAAGCCGCGTGTAGTGATGGTGCAGCGCCAACCGAAGAGCTCGCCTCAGAGTGCCGTATCAGCGTTAAAGATTTTGCGAAAGTACGCAAGGCTGTCTTATCACCAACAGAGGATGGAATTCCGAGAGCGAGGGAAGAGGACTACGTGCTGCTTGACACACGCGCACGCAACCAATTCGACATGGTTCACTTCCCTGAGGCAGTGAATATCCCGATCGCTCAACTTATGAAGCAGGATCCTATACAGACAATCAAGGCTCTGCACGAAGACAACTCCACAGCGGCGAACCAAACCACGTTCGTGATCTGTCGTCGTGGAGTGGATTCTGTAACAGTGACAAGATGGCTGATCCGTAATGGACTGCAAAACGTACGCAACGTTGATGGAGGGTACACGGCGTACGCAAACAATGGCGGTGCAGATCCGAATTTCCCGATGTATTGAGGCTTCAGCAAAAAGAAATCGTTGTTGCATCTACATGCTCTGTAAAGTATTTTCAGTCTCTACATGATGAGGTGGAAGGATAACGAATTGCTAGGAATCATCCAGAATACCTTCGTGCATGGAGAGGTAGTCCACATTAGCACGCTCGCAGCGACTACGTTTTGCTGGTTGGGATGCGTTCTCCTGCGTCGCACTCACAGCAGTGGGGGATGATTGATCGGATACATCACCACCAACCTTTTCCTCATCTCTTTCTTCTTCGCTTCCCTCGTCCTGATCTTCCTCAACGCCGTCCTCCTCCTCCTCGCCGTTGCCATCATCATCGTCACTCTCCTCTTTGACCTCGAAGGTCTCGTCTTCTTCACTGTCCTCCCCTTACCGGCGAACATGAGCTCGTTGAGCTGGCGATAATCCACCTCGGTCCGTTTGCGCTTCCCACGAACTACCAGCGAAGTATTGCCATCGCCGTCGGCATCATCCGCGCTCTCGTTGTCACCCATATGTGCTGCTCGAGCCATGGCTGCATTTACCTTTTGCCCCGTTAACAGTTCTGAAGTTCCGTCATGATAGTCCGCACGCCAGCGGGAATACTTTCCGGGAGCAGGTGGGTGAAATTCAGCAATAACCCCGAGGATTAATTCCTTCGTTTTACGATCGATCTTAGCAACTCGCTCGCCCACAAGACCCTCTTGTTTGGCTTTCTTGGGGGCTGTAGTTTGAGGCCGCACAGAAGCCTTCGACCGCATAGACCGCCTGCAAGGTCACCAAGCAATATGACAAGAGTTAGACAACACCAGTATACACCGTGGTAGTAATCCCAACGCACTGGTTGAGATCAATGACATCGTCCTTCTGGAGATATTTCAAGTCGTCCGCGCTTTCTGGTACCTCCTCCGCTAACTCTTCTTCCTCGTCACTAGCTTCTCCTTGAGCTCGTTCGTCTGAACTGTCTTCGTCCGCGTCCTCCTCCTCGTCGTCGTTAAAAACAAAATCCTCGTCATCCTCTTCTTCATCCTCGTCGTCAACAGTGGCGCTTCCATCCTCTGCGTCGCCATCAGCCGACTGACTGGGACTGCTGGCATCCGTTGCCGCTTGCTGCTCCTCTAACGCAAGCTGTGGAAACAGATCGTCGACGGACTCGTAGGTTGTACCAAAGACAGTGTTAATCGCTTTCAGACATTCGAAGACAGATAGGCACACTTCGCAGAACCATGGGTCATCGCCCGCCGGAATGCTTTCCGTCAACACGATCGGATTTTGGCACTGCTGGTGATAGGCACGATGACAACCGATACTGTCACAGAGCAAGATGTCATTCCCCGGCTCGATCTCTGTCTTCCCGCAACGAGAGCAATGCACTTCTTCAAACTTTGCAAGCGGAGGAACTTGGGGGTCGTTTGCGTTCAAAGCCTGCAGTTCACGTAATCGGTCGAGAAGTGAACGCTGGCCAGCCAAGATTTTGCGGTTGGCAGCCTCAATCTCCTTGTTCGGTTTGAGTTTGTCTTGACTCGTGTTGCGCCATCCTTGCGCTTCATAGGCCTCGATAAACGCCATTGGATAGCGCAATCGATGTGCCTGGATACGAATGCACAAGGGTTGGTCATAGATGTCTGCCGATATCGCGTGCTGACAGCAATACCCACCTGTGCTCTGATCCTAGACTCCATGCGCTTGTGCTCTGGGCGAGATGGTGGTGCAGCGGTATCACTGTCACCGCTCGGGCTGGGGTCTTTTGCTTCCGCGGTGCTCGTCTTGGAGTGCTTCCGGTAGTTGGCGTGAATGTTGTGGGTGCTCGACGCTGGCGTTGTTCCCGCTTTTGCACCGGTGCTTTACTGTGTTTGCATTGAGAGTGGATACCAGAAAGGGAATGAGTCATAATGTGTTCGCAACCTGTAGTTTGGGGATGTAGAGGGAAAAAGGTATCCTGCATCTTTTGGATGTACATTGATAGGCGGTGGCGACTGGAAGTCGATGGGGCCCAGTCATCGTCGGTTTTCGACGACCGAGCTTTCTTCTTACTGCCTGCCATTGTTGAGGATTGGTGACGAATAAGTCTTGATGGGGGTGGGAATGTAGCCGATCGTGCTTAGGTCGCCTGTCTAACAATAACAATTTTAGTGCAAATGCATTGAAAGTAATGGTAACTTCGGGTCTGACATTCTACAGGGGAGCAGTAAACTCTACTCACCTTTATCCACAGTTAGTATCTGTGGTGGGTCAAAAGTGAACACGTCAGAGCAGTGACAGTTCGTGGACAAACCTAGGTAGTCTACCTAGTGCTCAGTACTGCAGTAGTCCTTGCAATGCAAACTTCGTATCAACAAAGGTGATGATGGGGTGTGAATCCCGTTGTTCGCAATAGCAAAAAAGACGTCTGGTTGTTGAGGTGTCGGCTCGATGTTCTTACTATGGCTCTGGTTCAGTCAAGTCTCTCTCCAAGCCATAAGCACAAAATGTCGCTACGAAAACATGAATCACCTTTTTACTTTATTGGTCGAAAAAATCGGGTCTTGGCGTCATATGATTGGTCGAAAGCATGTATCTACTCGCCTTTGACTGGCTGAAATAAGATTTTTCCGTGTAGCTCTTCAAAGAGACACGATACTTTTTGCGGCGGTTCCGATGGAGTCGTTGACGGACGACCAACGTGCATTGTTCGCCGACGGAGGCCAATTGGACGATTATGAGGTGCTAAAACCCATCGGCAAAGGCAAATTCTCGGTGGTGTACAAAGCCATTCGACGGCATGATAACCAGGCGGTGGCATTGAAAAAGATCGCGATTTTCGACATGATGAACCTCAAAGCTCGCGAAAAACGCTGAAAGAGGTGCGTTCCGTGCATTGCAATAGTGCAATTCTTGCTGCAATGTGTTCGTCGTGTTCGACACTAATTGGTGCAATTTTTGCCTTGAGTTTAGGTGCGTCTGGTGCAGTCGGTTCGCCACCCGAACATCATTCAGTATCTGGATGCGTTCGTCGAGAATAACGAGCTCTGCATTGCGTTCGAGTGGGCGGAAGCGGGCGATCTGAAGCGCCAGATCCGCAAGGCCAATGAGAAAGGAGTGCGATTCGATGAAAGAACGATCTGGCGATACTTCGCTCAGCTCTGCGCTGCACTGTTGTACCTGCATGACGCTCGAATCATGCATCGCGACCTCAAACCGGCGAATATTTTCTTGACGTTGAAAGGTGTGGTGAAAGTGGGAGATCTCGGATTGGGGCGGTATTTGAGTGAAAACACGATGGAGGCACGATCGAAAGTGGGGACGCCGTTGTACATGTCGCCGGAGGTTTTGCGTGGAGAGAGTTACGATTGGAAGAGTGACGTGTGGTCAATGGGCTGCATTCTGTACGAGCTGGCAATGCTACGGTCACCATTTAAGTCGGAAGGACTAAACCTTGTCGGATTGTTTCATAAAATTAACAAGGGCGACTACCAGGACATTCCTGATGTATACAGTGATCATCTCCGAGAACTTGTGAGGCGTATGATCTCACTAACACCATCCGACCGGCCGACCGTCCAAGAAGTGTGGGGGCGTGTCAATCACGGCCAACTAGCGCAATTCTTCAGGAGCGGACAAGACGACATCAAGCAAGTTTGGGTAATAATGGAAGTAGGTCATCAAATACTGCACGAGCCCGAAAGGCTAAGACAAAAATGGACCAGAAAATGATAATTCGCAGCCATCTTCTTCTGATAAGCAGCAGGGAACGCCGTCTAATTCTCGGCCTCCTTCAGCCCAGGGCGATATCGATAACGGTGACGATGAAGAATTGGTGAGGAGGAGGCACGCCGAAGCACGAATGGAGTTACTCTTTGAAAGTCTCAAGATACTGCGATATGAAAAGATCCTGAAGAAACACATTTTACCTACTCATTTTATTACTGATACTCGAATACTTCCGGGCGTGACACCACAGTCTCGGTTTAAAGACATGCACGTACTATCGACGTGGTTATTATCACTTTTGGGTGGAGAAGTTGACAACAACAACAACGATGACGACACTCCTCTCGTGGCGACGCAAAAACTTCTGTTGGCAGCTGAAAAAGTAGGTGTATCTGGAGTTGCGCAGCTCAGTGCTCCTGCACTGACAAGTGGATTTGGGGTCGAGGTGTGTGACCTGCTAGGTGCTCTTGCCGCAGCAGCAGTGAGCAAAGGAGATTTTGTACCACGCCACCTGTATATACCACAGAACCTGTAGAAATTATGGAGGCGTGTGATGAGCTAGATGTTACTGATGATGGAGAGCAAGAAAGCAGCTCTAATCACGGATGTGGGGGTCGACTGCATCCCTTGCATACGATGATGACGATGTTTTTCGCACTGGATTGTCGTGAAGGAATACGATGATTCAAAGGACGATGATAGAGAAAACGCTATTATTCACTCCAACATAGATCCAGTGGCGTGGGATCAAGAGCGCCGTCGCATGCTTCCGAAATTGAAGACTGCCCTTCAGGACAAACAATGGAGGCGACCGTGCGAGGCGTCCTGGCGTATGCGGTTGGATCAACTGCGTATCCAGGGAGGAATGATCGTCGACGACCAGGCCATTACCTGCCAAGAAGTCACTCAGATTCAAGCGGTGGGTCCAAGTTGGTATTTCAAGGCCAACAGATACGTACTTACACGTCATGTGACTGATGTCCTATTCAGATTCGACATAAGCAAGCAAATCAATTAGAAGGTTATGAGAAGCAGCTGAACGACCGCTTTTTGCGTGCTCACCGACTGTATGATGAGAGCACAACGCGGTTAGCCAAAGCTCGAGACGAAATATCGATCATTCAGGTATCCAAAAATGCTCTACACTTTTACGAAACCAATATCTTTCTAATCTACATTTTGATGTTTCGACGATCAACAGGAGAGCGTGAACAAAGCAACATCCGAAGTGGCAACACTCCAAACTACCCGAGCCGCACAATTAAACGCCTTAAAAGTTGCTGACGAGCGGTTAACCGACAACTCGATGCTTTTAGAGCTCAAGCGGCAGATAAGCCGCATCGGCGACGAAAACCAAGATATGAGTTTGCAATTGCAAGTCCTCCACGACTATTGGACTCGCAAACAACAGCATCAACATCGACTTGAACAAGATTCAGAATGCAGTCATAAAGGTTTCGTATAACACTCAAAGTGTTGATCGCTCAAAAAAAAGTATTGGCAAACTTTCACATAAGTTATCGGAAAACAGTGGTACTTTCATTATCAGATCGATTTCAACCAATCGCATGCGTTCAACACCTCATATAAGCCAATGAAATCGCCGCTTCGCCTCCGCAAAACTACCACTTCATCTCCGCCCCTCGTTTCCTGCAGTATCTGCAGCGCCGATATCCAACACTTTCCTCGCCGTTCCATGGCCACAAAACTAACACCCGAGTCGACTTTTTACGAAACTGAATCTGATAACGATGACATGGGGCTGGGGCTGTCGATGCTGGAACAGTCCGAGCCCTTCCTCACCTTCGAGAGCGTCCAGCTGGACACTTCGTCCAAGTGCGCGACATTCCAATTCCATTTCTGCGGCGGCCGGCGGTTCCACGCCACGATGAGGTTGAAAGGACTTTTGGAGACACTGCGAGAGGACGATATGACGTCCCCGGCTGTCCGCAATGCCCTGCTTCATATCGGCCTCTGCATTCTGCCGTGGTTCTGGATGGGGTACAACTGCAAACACATTCGGATCCAAGCCGGATATCTCAACCCGGAGCAGGTATTCAAAGTAGGAGTTTAATTCGGTGCAAAGTATATTTATGACTTTTGGTGTTGATTGTAGGTTCATTTCTGGGAAGAGTTTTACCAAAATGTGTTGAGCGAGTACTTGTACCTGCACGGCTTGGATCGTGATCGCCTGTACATTCAAGTGGAAGCACCGGAAGACGATGCTTTTTCAGTCTTGTCGGACAGAAGACTGGAGCAACAGGGCAAGACCAAAGTTCTTGTGCCGTTGTAAGTTTTTTTATTATTGTATATTACTATTTTGTGTTGATCCCACGTGATCATGGTGTTAGAATTTCAGGTGATTTGACTTTGTTGACTGTTGCATTCGCCAGAGGTGGAGGCAAGGATTCACTTGTGGTGTACCAGTTGCTGTCGTCGAGCGATACACCCTGTGCTTGGCTGCACGTTGGTGATCAGCCGCAGGAGTTCGAGCGTAGCTGGCGATTCCGCGAAATCCTGGAGATGACGCAGGAACGGACTGTAGCTACCGCATTTCGGTTTGAGCATGACATGGACAGCAAAACGTGGCAATCCGAAGTCGGGGGTACCCGATACCAGCCGGCAGGGCATCCATGGGCTGCCCTTGTGGCATTTGATAGTGTGTTGACGGCCATCCTTGGCGACTTCACACATGTCGCCGTCGGAAACGAACGCAGCGCCAATTTCGGCAATAATGTGATGCATGAAGGCCGGCCGGTGAACCACCAGTACGACAAGAGCTTCGCCTTTGAAATGCGTGCACACGCCTACATTCGTAAGTATCTGGTGCAAGATCTACACTATTTCTCGGCGCTGCAGCACTTGTGGGAAGTGCAGATTGCACGTTCATTTGCCAGTCGATCGTTGGCGTGCCCCACCGGCCGTGAGAACTTCCTGCGCGTTTTCCTGAGTTGTAATGAAGCTCCTGATGGCGATAAATGGTGCTGCGAATGCGCCAAATGCGCGTTTGTGTTCATTCTGATGAGCGCGTGGTGCTCGACAGCTCAGCTGGAGGAGATTTTCGGTGAAAATCTGTTTGAAAAGTCGTCAATATTCCCGGAGTTCCTGTCGTTGTTGGACGATGAAGGTGTCAAGCCAATGGAATGCGTCGGGACGTCTAGCGAGACCTGGTTGTCACTTTACTTGGCACTACGGGCCCACGGTGACACCACATTCCTGAAGTCACACGAGCAGGCAATTCGCTGCAAGGGGCTGCGCTTATGCACCTGTTGGACGACTATAACGACGATCACTTGCTACCTCCGTTTCTAGAGTCAACTTTACGCCAGCCCATTAGGGCGCTCGCAGTGTAAAGACTTGCAACAAAGAGGTCTAAAACTAATTTTGTATTGACAGACCTTTGTTATAGTCGAAAAATGCGGGAAGTAAGTACAAATCTAAGCGGTCACCGTCTCTAAGAACTCGGCTACTTCGTCGTCACCAAGCTCCTTCGCCATGGAGAGAGCTGTCTCACCGTCCACGTCTTTAATATTGGGGTCTACGCCCTTCGATATGAGCAATTGGAGCAGCTCAACGCCAGCACCACCAAAGAGACACGTCTGGCCACTCTCGTTTAAAGCATTCAACTCAATGTCCTTGCTTTCAACCAGAAGCTCCACGACTTCCTTCATCTCGAACATAACAGCCACATGCAGCGCACGATCACCAGTAGACGGCAGGGCGAAATTAACGTCCACACCCAGCGCAATCATCTCCTTGATCACATCCAGGTGGCCAAACCGACAGGCCTGGAACAGCGCGCAGTCGTCGTCCACCTCATCCTCGTCCTCTTCAGCTCCACCTTCGTGTTCTGCACACACAGACGGCGTCGTCACGAGCTTCGTGGCTGACGCAATAGCGCCGTGCTTCAACAGCAGCAACGCTACCTCGGTATGCTCTGACTCAATTGCCAAGTACAGTGGATTGGTCGAGTCCTTGGCAGTTCCTCCATAGTTAACGTCGGCCTTGCGCTTGATCAGTTCCTCCAACAACTCGCCTAGTCCAGAGTTGGCAGCCTGCATCAAAAGTGTCCATCCGTGGACGTCCACAATGCTGTCCACATTGTCCACCGCCAGTCGCTGCAGCAAAGCTGTCGCCAACGTGCCAAAGCCTGCCATCAGTGCGCCCGCCTCAGCCTCCATCTCTTCCAGGTCCTTCTCTGCCTCGTTGTCCGCCGTAGCGTCCTCCTCGTCGTCCTCCTGAATACCGAGGACGTGCACAAAGGCCTCGTACTCCTGCTGCCAAGTGTGGAGCCACTCCATGAGCACCACGAGCGGCGATTTGTCTCCGATGTCGCCTGCAGCTTCCAGAAACTTGTCCACATTGCCGGCGATCACGCTCTGACGCACAGCGTCGAGCTGGTTGTTGGGAGCTTCGTCTTCTCCGAGCGACAGCGTCGCCACTGACAATTCGTTGTCTCCTCCAGCCATGGTCTCTTGTGTGTCAATGCTGCGACTGATTCGGGAATGACTTGATGATTGGCTGGCGCTGGAAGTGGCTACTTTTTGAGACTAGCGTCACCGGATGAAGAGGATTAATCGTTTTTGATTGTAAACGAACGTGTAACGGGCACGCGCTCCCAACTCAACGTTCCTCGATTGGCGTCAAGAACGTTTTGATAGGCAGATGAAAGAGATACTAGTAACGAGAGCAGTGCTTGAAGACCACCCTTGTAGTCGTCGTCTACTCAGATTTGTCGATCATAATAACCAACCTCAGTGCGACCAAGGTGGCCAAATTGTCGGTGCTTCGTGCACATTCGCCGGTTATGTGGGCAGTTGCTCAAGTACTGGCAATCAACAAGTACAGGAGACTCTACGAGGTGGAAAGTGAAGCTGCATCCGATCAATCTTTAGCTGGTGGTTGTCCGGAGTGGTGCAAGTCTCTGTGTGCGAGCACTGGTGAAATCGAGGCTAACGGTCAGATTTGCAATGACATGGCATTGCGCGGCGTGCTGCAAAGTGTTCAAGGCTTCCTAAAACATTCCTAAAGGTTAGCTTTAGACGAAAGCTTATCGATCCTAAAAGTTGAACTGTAATCGAATTGAATTTGACGTGCTCAAATCAGACTATTTCGCTCACCACACGAGCCAAGTGACCCTATACTGAATTCAAGTTCAAAAAGCGGCGCCGGACTCTCTGTCTCTGTCGGTCGCCCCGCTGCGCTATGAATGGAGCTGTGGCGCTCGACGCACCTCCTACACCCGCTACACTGTCTCCTACTCGTGCTGCACTCGCTAGTGCGTCCGAAAAAGCAGCGGCCAAGCCAGGGCATGTGATCGTCGGCCCACTACGTATCAGAGGCACGAATAAGAGCCAAATTTGGTGTTTTTGCCATCATTTTAGCATTATTTTGCCTCTAATTAACTCTTTTTTGCTGTTGTTGTTAATTTTTGTACAGTATTGCAAGCGATTGATCTACCACCCCTCGCACTGCAGACAATGGGGTTTTATCCACACCTTCTTGGCTGCCATTTGCAGTTCGACGACCTTCACACCAACAGCATGTACATGGCAAACCACAGCAAGAAGCAGTCCCAGATATGATCTGTGTACTGCTACGAACTGCCAATGCAGGGGTGTTAGCGACGGAAGCACGGCCTTGGAGCAGTGCAATCTGTTGGGATGAAGTGCGGCAGTTTTGCAGACTGAGTCAATTGTTGGTACTTGATGACATGTGCTGATTTGTTTTTGTTTGCGTGCTGTAGGAGTTTTATATGGAGCAAGTCAGCTCCAACGATGAATTGGTGCTTTTCTGTGTGGATCGCGCGAGACAAGAGAATCATTCGAGACTTCCACTGCAAGGGGATATTAGTGCTTGCCCGGGGTTTATCGGCAAAGGTAATGAATATTATTATCGTTTTTTTTTATCATGAAGTGACAGAATTGCTACGTATTTGGATATGATGACGGCAGTTTGCGTGCCACTTACCCGTCTTCCTGAAGGAGAGGAGGTCGAGCAATGGTACCCTCTTATCCCAAAAGAATCGTCGTCATCGTTGCGTACCGCTCTGCGGGTCTCGCTCTGTTTTGTTCCAAATGGAGTCTCAACTCCAAGCTCCCAAAATCACGATAGAAGACGAGTGACGCCCACATCAGCCCTGTTATCGTCGCCAGCAACTGAGATTCTGTCGGCATCACCAGTGTCGAAACAAATACAGCCAGCGAGTTTTGATGGGGTGAAGGATGCGATTCCGCTGGAATCAGGCATCATTGACTATGTGATAGTGGTGACACCTGCTCTTAGCGGCACGGACGCAACCAGTTTGGATGAGGCACAAGTGCGCTTCCGATATCCGGCCAATGACCGACCTGGCTTTCCGCTTCCGACGAAGATTGAGTGGTTTTGCTTTCCAGATGGACCCGAGATCATCACTCAGCCTCAACGGCCGCAGAGCAAGCTTTTTTCTTTTGTACTGATTGGAGGTGATGACGGATTATGTCGCTGTTATGTGGCATGTCTTATTGTTTATCATCGACGTGATAGTGCAAAAGTGGACCAGTGGTATTCCAGTTGTTTGGCATTTCTGACGCGAGTCCCAGTGATGGAAGAGGTGACAACATGTCTCCTGGCTGTTGCACATGCATGGATGAAAGCAAATAGGGGGCAATGCGGTGCAGATGCCAGTGCTGATACGCTAAAGCATCTTGTTAGCCTCTGTCAAGATGTTATACTGCCAGTCCGTGGGGTTTTTGGTGTTCAGTTTACCATTGATAACCTGACCGTTCGGTTTATTGTTCCCTCTATGACATCCATTTACACAATGAAAGAACAAGCACGGCCAGAACTCCGCCGCGCATTGTCAGCCCAGGGTCCACAGGCCTCACCTAGAAGCTTCATTCCAATTCAGCAAGGACTTCAACCACTCGTATACTCGCTCGAGCCAATTTTCCAGCTTTTTGATGTCAAGGCAATCATTTACCTCGTGACACTGGTGCTTTGTGAGTATCGGGTACTTGTTCACTCAACACAACAGTCACTACTCTGTCCCGTGACTGAGGGACTGTGTGCACTAATTTATCCATTCCGATGGCAACATCCGTACGTGCCTATTTTACCACGAGTTCTTTCCGAGTATCTCCAGGCACCGCTTCCATACATCCTAGGTGTCAATTCGGCTTGGCTGCAGAACTTGCTTGGAAATGGCCGACCAGAGCACCTCGTTGTTGTCGATGTGGATCGTGGAACAATTCAGTTGCAAGAGTCAGGTGGACCTGTGTTGCCTCACAAACTTACAAGGGGTTTACACCATCGGTTAAAGGCGATTATGCACCCCTCAATGCATGGAGATACCACAAACACTGACGAGGACTTAAGCAACACCGATGATGCATTGGAAGCATTAAAATCTGGCGTTGCAAAGAACCAAAACACTGTCGTTGAGTGGGAGGCCGACACGGAAAGGCGAATTCGTATGGAATTCGTTTGTTTCCTTGCGTCTCTCATCAGAGGATATCGCGAGTGCTTATTCTTCGTGAATCAAAAGCTTCCAGTGTTCAATAAGCGACGGTTTTTCGAGAGTGAGACCACAGATAGTGAATTGGTGCCGCTTGTAACCCGGATATTTTGCACGCAGTCTTTCCAGGCGTTTCTTGAGAACCACAGCTCGGCGGAATTGAGCGTATTCCATTCCGTGTATCTAACAATTTGTCGCGTTCCAAAGGAGCTACAATGGTCGCAATCTATGCGAGCATTGTCATTTACTAAAAGTCAGCAATCTCTCCTCGATACTGTGCCAACGAAAGTCGATACACCGGTGCTCATTTTACAAGAAGTCAACGTTAGCAAAAATCTGGATGGAGATACAAGTAGCTTATGTGGTGAAGCTAACGCGCAAAGTCAAGAAACAACACCCAATCATGATGAAGCCAAAGCATGCGAAGACCAAAGCGTGAAAAGGCTTGGTGATAAGATTGACGCATTGTTAAATGAAGATCTACAATGGGAACCGTTCGCATTGAACATTAGCGAAATGGATGCCCATACGACTATATTGCCTCACCCACAAGCACGTATGAATCATGACATGCTGGCGCGAAACCTCGGTGTGCAACCGGCATTACTAGCGACAAATGCCCATTTACTCCAAAATGCCCACCAAGTGAATCAGTATCGCCTCCACCTAAGCACGAGTATATCGCTGCCGGGACTATTAGGTTCCAGCAACCGGTTTCTATCCTCTGAAGAAGAACGGATAGAGCAGATGCTCCACAAATGCCTGACGGCAGTGTTCACGTCCGACGAAACGATAAGTGAAGAAGAGACTCGGGTACGTTGTGTTGCTACTGAGAAGCTACCGCGTAGTCACAGTGGTTACCATGCACTCTAATGTTGGTATTGTTCAGGTTTGCGAAGCCAATTTCAAGAGCGCACATGCGCGTGATTTGTTTGTTTTGATCTTGATGCAGCCCAGCAATCAATACGTGGAAGGGATGAGTGGCTCACCAAAGTCAGGTGGCGCAAAAAGCTCTTCGGCATGGTACAACCCGAAAGGTTCAGGGAGCTGCATTGGTACGACCGGATTTCGTTTGCTTGCCCGATTGACATCAGCATTGATGAATCAGTGCGCGGTTCACGAGGACTATACCTCGGCTCGGGGTATTCTTCAAGTGGCACCACAATACTATCACTACGTCGAAGACAAGCATAGCGGCATTGGTTTTGGTACGGAGACTTTGGTTTCATTTATCATTGTACTGGAAATTAGTTTCTCACAGGTTTATCTTGTTTATTGGATGACAGCGAAGAAAGAATATTTGGTGACACCCTTGCGGTTACTTCCTATCTGCCGGTCGCTTGATTTGTGGCAGCATGCGTTTATTTGCGAAATCGATATGGCAGGTCAGGCTGATCCAACTGAATCTGACGAAGAAGCTCCCGAGACTGTAAATGACGAACTGTTCTTCTCGGTTATCGGAAGTCTGATGTACGACATGCTCAACTTCGAAGTGCCGCTACAAAGGTGCTGACATTCGTGGCCGTAATGTGCTCAACGTATCAAAAAGGTCAAGACTTGCTGAACACACTTAAACAACTCGCAGAAAATGTTTACCGAGCTCTCGACATGTCTAAAGACATCAAGCCTTCGCCACCGAAAGACGCAGTACAGCCCAGGATAACGGCCAAGTCCATTAGCAATCATGCTAGTGCTACACCACATCCCCGGGTGGATATACCTGCAAAAGCAGGTAGTGGAGTAACAGGATCTCCAGGGGTGTCTTTTGCTGAAAGTCCGATGTTATCACGGGAATACGATCTCAACACTGTGATTCGACGGAAGGTGTCGCTCCGCGAGATGCCGCAGCTTTCTCGCCCAACCCCCAACACAAAAGGCACACATTTGGATCGTACCGGCAATCAGCACGCAGCAGACTCCATGAGCCGAACTCCACCGGGACGTCGCCGTAGGTCCAGCGCTACATTCCCGAGTGCCGTACTGGCAAACTCAAGCTCGCCTGTATTGAGTTTGGCAACCGATGGTGGCCGCGCAGCCTGCGGTATGGCCGACAACCATTTGAATGTGGTAGACATCGACCCAGCAGATGACGAGAAGGGTATACAGCTTGAAGGTCATGCTGATGCAGTGGTGGCCGTTCAAATACGAGGAAATACGCTAGTCTCGGGGTCTCGAGATCATACGTTGCGTATTTGGGATCTTCGTGCAACACCGAAGAAGCGGCACATGTTTTCATTCTTCTCCCTACCCTATGCCAACGCAAATACTGGAGACTGTTCGAGCGAAGTCGATGGTTCGTCGGTATCAAAGAGAAGCTTGGTGATGCATGGTCATTTAGCTGCGATAACATGCATGGAACTCGGTCAGCAACTTGGATCGTCCCGCTCTCTGTTAGTGTCTGGCTCTGATGATGGCACAGTTCGGTTGTGGGAAACTACACGTGAGAGCAGCGTGGCACTTTTGAGCAGCCACAAAAGCACTGACAAACCTACTGAAAATGGTGGTGTCAGTTGTTTGCGCTTGTTAGCTAGTGACGATGATTTGGCCTTAGGATATCGCCGCCGTACAATGCAAATTTGGGATATCGCTGTATCCAAGTTGAAAGTAAGTGTGTCAGCGCACCATGCCGGTATTCGCGTATTGGAAGTCTCCGGCACACGGCTTGTAACTGCTGCAAACGATCGTGTGGTAAAGGTGTGGGACACTGCATTTCGGGGCACCGGCAGTGCCATGCTGCCTACCCAACAACTTCGCGACCACGGCGGCCCGGTGCAATGTTTAAGTCTCGGTGGACCGGCGGATCCTAATATTTGCACTGGAGCTGCTGATGGTCTTGTTCGAGTATGGGATATTCGATATGTGCAACGTGGACCTCGCCTGACACTGCGTGGGCACATCGGTCCAATAACGTGCTTGCAACGTGATTTTACAAAGCTTGTATCTGCCGGAGAGGACGGGTGGCTGCGTGTCTGGGATATGCATTCAGGTGTGTGCCTACGGGAAAAGCATGTTCACTCTTCCGGCGTGACTTGTCTCGAGATGCACGACTCATATGTGTACTCTGGATCATGGGATGGTTCTGTGCGTGTTTGGGATATTGAGAACTTGAGCAATTCTTTACAAGGCGTTGCATAGCCACAAAGATGGCAGTCGCCGAATATGACAAGCAAGAAGACCAAAAGGACTCGAAGCTTTTGTGGCAGCTTCCAAGCGACACTTCAGCACACATAGTGGCAGAATTGCTGATAAAGATGCCGAAAGCGGTTGGGGTGCCTCTGTGCTTGCAGCCGACAGCGCCTTCACCGGCCATATTATCACCTGCGTCCTCGTCTCTTTCAAGTGAGTACTCGGCGGGGTCAATAACGGATGTACGCCTCAACAAGAGCAAGGGGAGTGTTCGACAACATCGCAACAAGAATTCATACGAGAGTACCAGAACTAAGCATATGCGCGCGTTTTCCTTGGATCGTTCCAGGACAAAGTATCGGCCAGATAATGCTACTGGTGGTAGTGCCATCATTTCCAATGGATGGCTGGAAGTTAATCATGATCTCAGCAAGCAGAGCGCTGAGAGACAGGAAGGAAGAGCAGCAGGCAGCACACGAGACGGATATCAGTGGGCAGCCAATCCTTGTAGCAGTGCGATGCCGTCCTCGCAAACGCCAGAGAGCTGAACATCGTTTTACGGGCGAGGAAAGATCTGAAGAACAGAGAGTATACTGTGCTTCCAGTAGCGCGAGCAGCAGTAGCAGTGGGTCCGAGTCGGTCGATAACCGTTCGTCCAGTGGTAATGTCCAGCGTGGGGTTTTCGAATATGCATCGAGCAGAGACTACGATTACACAGCAACCTATGCTGGTGCGCTTCCGCCACCGAGTACACGACGCCCACGCCGTCTGTTTGTGCAGGCTTTGACAAAGTCCACTGGAAACGTGTCCGGTAGACGCAGCTTTGATTTCGATTTTGTCTTTCCGCCGTGGAAAAAGCAACGTGATGTATACAACGAATGCGTACAAGCACAGATCCAGCACGTCTTACGGTCGCAACGTGAAGGTCGACAACAGCACACAACTATTGTAGCGTACGGACAAACTGGAACGGGCAAAACATACACCATGGGCATGTTGAGTGACTTCACTGACGACGCCGAGCAGGGGCTGATTCCTCGAGCTCTGGCACAGATTTTGGAGTTTGCTACCAGTGTGAACACGACAGAGAGTGAAACATGCTTGTCCAAGACAGTAATAACCTTGTCATTCTTGCAGATTTATCTCGAGACCATCCAAGATTTACTAGCTCTGACGACACCGGGCTCGAATATCGTAGATGGTATGAGTCGGACGACATGGAAAGCGCGCCATCATCTCGGTATATGCAGCAGCGACCTTCCTGTCAGACAAGGACGTGATGGTGCATTTTACGTCGCTGGTCTGAGTGAATACGAAGTGTCAAGTATTGAAGATGTACACGCACTTCTCTCGCTTGCAACGCGCAATCGCGTGTTAGCCTCCACCACCAAAAACAAAACGTCGTCAAGAAGCCACACACTACTCACAATCTCGCTGAAAGCGCGTCATTATGATTCAACAAAGAGTAAAGCTAGCAGCAGCTACAGTAGTGACGGGGAGAGCGAAGAATACGGCAGTGGTTACGAACAAAACAGAGATGACAAAGTGTCGACAATCTCGTTCGTGGACTTGGCAGGGTCAGAGCGTGTGGATGGTACCCTACATTTCCTGCGAGCAACTCGTAAAAGACAGGAGCTGCGCATTCGAGAGGCCAAGTTCATCAATCGCTCGCTAAGTGCGCTAGGTGGTGTCATCGCTGCACTGGCGCAGCCTAAAGCTGCCGCCACAAGGAATGCTTCCGCACACGCTAGGAATCCTTCTTTACATGAAACACTACAGCCTCTTACTTCGAAAGAGCGAGAACAGCACATCCGGTTTCGAGACTCACAGCTTACCAAATTGTTACAAGGTCGCCTCATGGGCGGTCGCGGTCAATTGCTGCTCATTGCGACAGTCGACGACCAACCCAAGAATTTGTCAGAGACGCTGTCGACGCTTAAATTTGCAACACAATGCCGTCGTGTAGAACTTCAGCGTACGTCGAGACTCTGTGGGGATAGAACTACCCGCTCGCGTGGCAGACAATCACTGTTAGACCAGGTGATCCTGGATATGAAGAATGCACAGGACACTCGGGAAGCAGCGCTGCGCGTAAGTAACTCTAAGCTGGAATTCCGACGTAGTGGCTTCCCATCTAATGAGTTTCTCTTGCTGTCAGCGCGAATACGAAGCACGCATCGAGTTCTTGGAGCGTGAGTTGGAGAGTGCACGTATGACACCACAATCGCAATACTCGACAACGCGAGATGCAGAACCCATTCATCAAGCATCATACTCAGCATTGTGCTCACTTGTTGACAGTATTTGCTGGGTTGGTGGTCGCCCTCACCACCCGCGCATCGACGAATTTGAGAGCCAGGAGAGCATGCTTTGTTATATCGCAGGACTCTACAGTCGGCTTAAAGAAGTATTGAGCGTACAGCAGCGAGGTCAAGGAGAACACAATTCGCTAGAGCACGTTACACCGACAGAGGAGGTCGTCTCACCTGGCACAAGCAGCTTCACCCCGACACCACAGCCTGACATTCGCGAAGCAAAGCAGGAGCAAGTGCCCGGAAGCAACGAGGTATCGCGCCCTGACCTGTGCGCGGCATCATCACCGCCATTACTATCAACGACTACAAGTAGCACCACGTGCACCTCGACCACTCCACGAAGAATGCACTTGTCAGCTGAGCGGGAAGCTGAATTCCGTGCTGTGGCGAAGCATTTGATCGCTTCAAAAGCGCTGGACAATTTCGTAGTGAGCTCATCCGACGAAGAGGACACGAATAAAGCGCACTAAGTGCATTTGTCGTCAGCTGTTCATTGTATTTCTTATTGTGCTTTGAGCTGGTGGTAGTCCAAGTCATGTTGTTAGTTTTGCGTTCGAGGGGCAGTCGTTGCAACGCCTCGCTCCGAGCCAAGGATATAGATCGATCACAGTGCAGCGCGCGACGCGATGAGCGTCAAGGCCGCCGCCCGAGGGATGCGCAGAGAGTTCTGCAGGTTGGCGAGGCATTGCTCGTGCAGGTAGTCGCGCAGCAGCCTCTTGAGCGAGCGAGAGGCGACCTGGTAGAGCTCCTCGTAGGACTCCGGACGCGTCGAGAGCTGCGTGGGACACACGTGGCACTCATTGAGGCACAGATTGAGCCACAGCTGGTCGTCGGCGCTCAGTCGGCGCCACGAGCGGCACACGCTGCGAGCAGAGCAGAGCGAGGGGCCGTCCAGGAAGCTTAAGACGTGGCCGACGGTCTCGTCGCACGTGAAGTCCAAGAGACAAAGCGGCTGTGTAGGCGACGGAGACAAGGAGCGCAAGAGGGCGGCGATGGGGGAGGGCGAGGCGTGCAGCGGGTGCGGAATAAGCGCCCGACATGGAGAGAGCGACGTCGTACCGGAGACTTCCATGGTCGTGTTGATGTCGAAGTTCGTTTTGGCGTTTTTATTTTAGGCGACAACATGCTATTTTAGGCCTAAAGGGACAAATGGTACACTGGTACATTGGTGTCTGCCACATTCATTGATTTTGGAATTTTGAACGGGGTTTTATTTTTCACTGGCGTTCACTATCGCATTCGTATCGGAGCTGCTCGCTTAGCGTCGACGTCTTATTCTACAGGTCTCTCTCGATGGTCATCATGGCGTCTGTTCAAGCGAAGAAAGGGGCGTTTCTCTCTCCAAGTCGCGGGGATTCCCTCAAGAAACAGGCGACTCCTTCCCCAGCCAAGGCCAAGTCCGCGGGAGTCGTGGGGGCCAAGCGCAAGAGTTCGAACTCCAGCTCCAACACGCCCAAGACTCCGCCAGGCAGCGGACTCAGCACGCCTGCGTCCAATAAGAAGCGCGCGAGGATGTCCATTGGAACGCCAGGCAAAGTGACGCCCCTCAGTGGCGTGCGGGAGCAAGACGTGGCCAACCGGTTCACTCAACTGGAGGTCACGGAGGTGTACAGGGCCATCCACAAGCGCACAGGAAGTCTGGGGGCAACGCTGCAGGCGGCGCCATCTACGGAGAGATCACGCAGGCCTCGTTCCAGAGGGTTGTGGACTACCTCAAGCAGAACTGCGAGCTGTCGACCACCAGTCGATTCCTAGACGTGGGCTCCGGACTCGGCAAGCCCAACTTCCATGTGGCAGTGGACCCGGGCGTGAAAGTCTCGTACGGCATTGAGCTGGAAGAGCTGCGGTGGCATTTGTCGCTCCACAACCTGCGCAGTGTGCTGTCGCTGGACTCACAGCGTGACAAACGCCTGGCGACTGTGTTTGCAGCGGGGGATATCACCCACGCACAGACATTTGAACCTTTCTCTCATATTTATAGCTTCGATGTGGGCTTCCCTCCTGATGTCATGGACAAGATGGCGGACATGTTCAACCGCAGCTCGGCCAAGTACTTCGCCAGCTTCCACTCGCCTCGCAAGGTGGTGGATGGATACGGCTTTTCGGTCGAGAATATCGGTAGAGTAGCGACATCCATGGCTGGATCGAGTGAGGGGCATCAGTGCTACTTCTATCGGCGTGTGGCCCAGGAGGACGAGTCCGATTCGGATTGCCAGGAAGTGCCAGTGCCTGAGTCGCCGAAGAAGATTGTGGAAGGCGGAGAACCTGTGGCTGACCCGCTCTTCCGAGACGGCATTGAGCTGCTGAAGAACGGCCGAGAGGGGATGCTGGAGTGGATTGCGGACTTTTTCGGCAACGAAGTGTACGCTGGGCGCACTCGTGGACAGAAGGCGCGGATCCGCGAACGACCTATCGAGTCCTACTACCGTGTGGTCCGCAAGGCACACGCTACTACGACGCCAATCGGATCGCCGTTGCGGAAGAGCAAGCGGAAGACGTCGCGCCGACTCATTCGCGGATGAGATTTTTTCAGATCATGTTAGGAATCTGCCAACGTTACTGTCAGCTTCTGTTCAAGACTGCAAGATATGTCGCCGATAGCTGGGAACACGAGTGAGAACACTCGTTGTAGTTCATGGGAAATAAACAGAGTACACGCTGCATAAATGAACATACTGCTCCATCATGACTGTAGGATCAGACGTTCTAGAATGGCTCACTCTCTGCTAAAACAACTGTCTTCAGTCGAAGCATACAAACTCCAAGACCGATTCTAATCCTGAGACAGAGACAGCTTGAAGCGAGGCATTCATTTCACAATTTGCAGGCTGGAGCGCAGACCGCAAGCCGTACCGCCGCAGTAGAAAAAAGACCATAATAATCCTATGGACGCGGCCTCGCTCAGCTCCAAGCCACTGGATCTCCAGCTGCAGCTCTCACGCCTGATGACTCGCGCCTCCGACGGCCTGTGGCTCTGGCTACGCTCAAGACTCGCTGCCGTCTCTCGGCTGAGCGTCAAGGCGTGGCAACGCACTGCTGATGTGCGCAGCCACTTAAGGACGCAGCATCCTTATGCTGTGGGTGGGGTCGCCACTCTGCTGCTGGTGGCGCTGGCACTGAGCGTGCTGATGATGTGGGTGGCGTCTCGCCAAGTGCGGCCAAGGAAGGCGCCGCCCAAACTGGACAAACCTCCGTCTTCTCCGACTTCCAAACGTCTGAGACATAATTCTAAACATTCGAAATCCTTCTCAGATTTATTACAGGCAGAACGGGAACGGATGCAGGAGAATCAGCAGTTGGAACTGGAAGATCACATCACTTTTCCAAAAGAACTACGACAGAACTGCGGACCGGAGAACCTCAAGTTTATTTATGATACGCTGTCCAAAGTCTTCTCGTTTTTACGAGGAGAATTTATCGAGCCATTGGCACGGGAGTTGAAGATCTTGCGCTTCCAGAAGGGAGAGACGATCTGTGAGAAAGGCGAGCTGGATGGGTCCATTCTGATGATTGTCAATGGCTCGGCGTCCTTGACGATTCATGGAGATCGACCTGATCAGAAATTTTCCAAGTTATTGGGTCGAGGTGATACGTTATCGTCGTCACTGCCGTTGTTGGCGGTATTGGTGGATGAGTTGCAAAATGGAGAGTGTAAAACTCAAGTGCGGAAGGTATGTGGGAGTTTATCTGCACGAGCAGAGGAGGACGGGACGCGATTGTTCAAGATCCCAACAACTGCTATTATGGAGGTGTTGAAGGCGTATCCAGAGGCCTTCTACCGACTGTCACAAGCAGCATTGAGCCAGGTGGAGAAGATTACGGCCAAATCTCTGATCGATCATTTTGGACTGACAGCGAAGATTATTGACGCCACACCTCTTGTACATTCGCGGCTGTTGGGCGAGGAGGAGGGTGCTCCGGTAGAGGAAACGTCTGTCAGCGATATCGTAGACAGCGTTGCAGACTCTATCGGTCTGTTTGACCCCGAATTGCGTTCCACACTTGGTAGTTGTGCGAAGGTTGTGAAGCGGACGAAGAATCAAACCCTCCGTGAAGCTGGAAACTCGACTTCGGCATTGGGTGTTTACGTTGTACTGGATGGTTTTGTCAGTGTTCAAGTCTCTACCTCCCAGCAGAAGTTTGTCGAGCTATACAAAGCCACGAAGGGTTGCGAGGTCGGTATTTCGACATGCTTTATTGGCGCTCATTATGTTGAGACCCGCAACGTATGCCTCGAAGACAGTACGCTGTTATGGATTCCGGATGCCTTGTTTTGCAGCCTGCTGCAAATCCACTCCGTCGCTGTAAATGCACACACCACTTGCTAGAGCAGTACTCAGACCTAGTGTGCGTGGCGGACACGTCTTTTGACTGGCTACATTTACACAGTGGTGAGAGTTTGTTCGATCGTGGTGATTTGTGCGATTCGGTGTTCACGGTGATTAGTGGTCGACTCCGTGCGGTGCAAGTACATTCACACCGAAGCAAAGAAGTGGAAACTATTAATGAATTAGTTCGTGGAGCTACACTGGGCGCTATGGACATGATTGCAGCTGGACCTAGCAATTCATCGGTGTTTGCCATTCGTGATTCCCAGATTTCGCAGATGTCGCGAAACGTGTTCGACTACGTCGTGAACAAACATCCCACGGTGCTTATCCACTTCACGAAAAATCTTGCGCAGCGTATGCCGACCCCGCGCATGGATCCCATGGGAGGTGAATCCAAAGCTCGAAGGAATTACTTGTTATCCCTTGGTTCAGGTTCTACCACAAATGATGGTAAGAAGACAGGTAGTTCACTGCCTATTGGAACTGTTGCCGTGCTTTCGTTGACGAAGAAAACTAAGATTCAGGCGTTCTGTTCTCATTTGGAGCAGTCACTGAAATCTCTAGCAACAGTTGAGACTATCTCGTCACAAAAGCGAAAGCATTTCTCGGCAGACAATGGATTAGTAACTCCCGCGTTTCCCGAGCGAATTTGACTGCCTGGATGGGCGATCTCGAAAGCTCCAATGAACTTGTGATTTATGAAGCAGATGAGCAACTTACAGCGTGGACAAAGCTCTGTATCCGCCAGGCAGATCATATCTTGCTACTATGCTCTGATGCGCACCCCCAGCAGGCTTTTGTGAGTGACATGGTGTCTATTCTCGAGGATGCATGGGACAAAAGAGACGCCGATATTAGTGTGGTGCGTATTCGCGAGGAGGATTGGACTTTGGCCGCCCTGAAGGATGCTGCCAAGCGTGAGGCTGCAGGATCCTCCCGTACGTACGCTTTAAAGAGGAAACTACGCCTGGAACTGGATAGTCCCTTATTGCCACGCTTCATCCTTCCAATGGAGAAATACGAGTGGATAAACGGATTCCACAATGTTCAAGTCCCGTTTGAAGAACACCGCTCGGATTTCATGCGGTTAAGTCGTCGAGTTACTGGCAATGCAGTAGGCCTTGTTCTTGGCGGTGGTGGAGCTAGAGGCCTTGCTCATATCGGCGTTCTTCGCGCTCTTGAAGAGTGCGGAATTCACGTTGACGTTGTTGGTGGCACTAGTATTGGTGCATTTGTTGGCGGCATCTATTCTCTTCACCCAGATAACCTAGGCTTGGTGGAGGCGAAAGTGCAGCAACTCGCAGCGGGTATCAGCAGTATATCGGAGAAGCTGCGAGACCTGACCCTGCCCATTTCGTCCTTTTTCAATGGAACACGCTTTAACCAAAGCATTCGATCGCATTTTTACGACTTGTCGATCGAGGATTTGATGCTAAATTACTTCTGCGTATCCACGGATATCGCGAAGTCTCGTATGAGTATTCATCGCAGTGGGCCAGCTTGGAAGTATGTACGTGCATCCATGAGCTTGCAGGGCTACTTCCCTCCGATTTCGGAGAACGGCTCGCTTTTGCTAGATGGCGGGTATATGAACAATCTTCCGGCGGATGTAATGAAGGACGAAGGTGGCATCAAGTACATCGTGGCAGTTGATGTTGCTAGTGAATCTCGGACTGATTTTTACGACTATGGAAGCGCACTGTCCGGGTGGTGGCTACTCTGGAATAAAATCAATCCATTCGCCAAGACTGTGGCAGTGCCTTCCATGGGCGACGTGTCTGCGGCTCTCGCGTATGTTTCTTCTGAGCAGCACAAGGACCGCATTAGAGAGGAGTGCGTTGACTTGTACTTGCGACCGCCAGTGAAAGACTACGGCACGCTAGAGTTCAGCAAGATGGAGGAGATAATTGATGTAGGATACAAATATGCGCTGCCTCGGATCCAGGCGTGGGCGGCTCGTGTGCTGTCTGCCGAACCTGACGCTGACATCAAGCGAGCTACACCACCTACTACACCTAGTACGCCAGTCAAGCCGACGACGACGCCTACTACATCCAGCACACCAGTCAAGCATACACCTTCATTGAGCGCACCAGCCAAGCTCAGCATCGTCACGTGAGCGTGGTTGTGTCTTCTTCATGAAACAAAAGCAGTGTTGATGGCATCTAGCTAGAATACAATGTGGCGCTTGTGCGCTTCACGTTTTAGAGTTACGTTAACAACTGTGCTATCTGTATATTGTGTTGACTAGATCATGGTGACGAGAATGAGCCTTCAGAGATGCGCGGCATTCCATCTGTGCTGCGCGATTTGACTATTGAGACCACATTGTCCCGAGCTGTCCGAAGGAAGAGTAAGCCAAGGAACGAGAACTGAGCAAACAGTGTTGCAAACCCAGCCTTGTCCACGGTCCACGATGTCAAAGACTGCCGTGGTTGCTTTTCCTCTTCTTCATCGACATACTTGAAAAATACCTCCACGAGCGGCTCTGGGCATTCTAGCTTCTCAAATGCCACGGCAAAGTGCTCTCGGGTGAGCACTGGTGTCTCAACCATGCCTTCAGACGAACTTGTCTTCTCTTCGAGCGAATTCATTTTGAGCAGAGCTGAGAAAACCATTGTGGCGAAGGATCGATGGTGGTCACGTAGTGCACGTACACCCTGACAGAAATCGCTGGCATCGATGAAGCCGTCGTTGTTTTGGTCCAAGAAGTGCACAAAACTCTTCTCGTCAATATATGGCGAGAGGCCAAGCCCCGTGCCATCACATGTGCATCTCTCAGCGGGACACGATTGTGGCCATCAACGCACATCTGTCGAATCATCGTGTCGATGGTCTTTTCGTCCACAAGGGCTAAGAAATCGTCCTCGTCGTCGATCAGCATGTTTGCCATGAATGAACCCATGTTTTGCGACTTGCGGTCGATATTGAAGCGCTGAAGTTTCGCCATCATGCTGGCACTCAGGTCACGATTACAGTCGTTGGCACCGGTTTTGCCTTCCCGACTAATCCACGGATGAGCCAGAACTTCGTCTACGGTGATGCGGTCTTGAGCGCGCACTTCAAGCATACGCGCCACAAGTTCCTTGGCTGATCCAGATACGTGTGCCCAGTCCTGTCGGTCAAAGGTAAAGTCCCCCGGGCAATCTTGAGCAGAATTTCCACTTCTGAGTCTCCGAAGAAGGGCGGATACCCTACTAACAAGATGAAGAGGATTACACCGGCACTGAACACGTCAGCAGACTCGCTGTAGTTGTGCGACGAAATGACCTCCGGCGCCATGTAGCCAATGGTGCCAGCCATAGTCTTGCCTTGTTCCAGCGGGTTTTGCTTGCCATTGATCATGCGTGCCAGCCCGAAGTCTGTGAGCAAAATCTTGGCGTCTGGGTCTTGTGAAGCGAACAGAATATTCTCCGGTTTGATGTCCAGGTGAAGAATGTTGTGGGCGTGTAATACCTGCAGTGCCGACATGAGCTGGCGCATGATATTAGCAGCATCCATCTCCGAGTACTTGCCACGCTGAACAACTCGGTCGTAGAGCTCTCCACCTGTGCACAGCTCTTGGATAATGTAGACCTTCTGATGCTCTTCATAGACCTTGTGGATCGTGATGAGGTTCGGGTGTTTAATGTTGTTGGTGATGTTGCGTAGAATCTCCACCTCAGCGACGACCGCCTCGCGGTGTTTGAACTTGGCCACGTCTACCACTTTCACTGCATACGCCGTGCCATCCCGTTCATCTTCCAGTCTCTGAACCACGCCATTGCCACCGACGCCCAGCACAGCTCCAAGCTTGTAGTGTCGTAACCAGACCAAGATATCAATGCAGTCCGACAGAGCTCGTAGCCACCGCTGCTTGGTAGCTGCATCCCTTGCTCTGAGCATCCAGGGCTTCTCGTCTATTGTAGGAGTGACCGTGAATGTTGTCTCGTCCACATCTTCAAGCTCGGCATCAGCCGTGAGCATCACTCGTCTTTTGGCTCTGCTGTTCCGCTTGATGCCTCCCGCCGTGGCGGTCGTCGCGCTGAAAGCTCCTGCGTCTTCATAGTAGGCGAGGTGTCGTCCGTCCAGCTCCACGAACCGGAGCTTCCACTTGCGTCGCCATCGGAACCCGCGCTTCTCCAGCGACCCGGAGACAACCGGGGCCTTGACCCAGAGCTCCTGGCCGCCATTGCGTTCTGTGATGGTGTGGGGCAGCGACAATGGCCGCTTGGAATTGGAACTGGAGCTGCTACTGCAGTCGTTGAAATGCCTTGTGCGGCGACTGGTTTTGTCGTCCGGAGTCACCGATACGTTGCTGCGCCGGAATAAACTGCGGCAAGGACTGGAATGCTGTGGGGATTCCCCAACGTGAGGCCGCTGGAGGCGCTCAGTTCCTTTTCCATGGAGTCCTGAGGTTGGCACTGTCGGGTGGAGAGTGTCATTGTGGACTTGTGTTGAGATGTGAGGAACCGACCAGATCAGCGTTGTTGGTTCTTGTTAGATGAAGTTGTACTTGAGTGGCGGAGAATTGCAGAATGGACATCATTGCGATCGACTTGCAGAGACTTTGCAGCCGCGACAGCTCCCGAGTGGATTATGCGCACAGCGGACGAACAACACTTTTCTGCTTGGCAAAAGTGGCCTCTTTCCACACGTACTTTCGATTGGAAGGATAATTAGTATAAGAGGTGTCTAAGTGGCTAATTCAATAGTTTGTGGTATTCTAAACTAATAAAATGCTGTAAGGAATTAGTTGCTAAAGGTACTGTACGTTTACACCGGTGACACGGTATAGTCAGTTTTTCAAGTGAAGTTTCAATTTGTGGGCAAAAATACGGAGAAACGTCACAAGGCTCGCTTCAACGTGGGAATTTCGCCTCGAGACGAAGCGATGCAAGCAAATGTCGTCATGAATGTCCTCGGTATCATCAGGATGGAGATCCATTCAAACAACGTACCACCTCGCAGTTAAAGTGTATCAGCTGGTTGTTGTAGCCACTGATGAGGTGAGTGAAAGCACTTTGCCAAGGATTCCTCTCAAAGTATCTATCGACCCCTCACGATCCCTCTGAAAGTATCTATCGGCTTCACCTCGAATATCAGTATCCTCCTTCACAATTAGATGCGTGGCAGAGCCGAATTCACTGTTAGTTTTAACGATCCAGCACTTGATTCAATCGTCAAGTTTACCTGTCAGTAGTGACTGTGTATCCATTGCATAAACTTCCGGGTTGTCCAGCAAAATTTCGTCAGCTATATGCGCCAAGATTTGTCACGCAAGGGCGTTGGGCGTAATCCGAGTGGTGCGTGCCTCTCGGATTGGAGGGTTATGGCACACAACTCCTGCCGCAAACAAATGAGCGCATTCATCCTTGAGCTAGGAGTGCATGCGCAATGGTCTCCGTTAGTCCTGACCCACCGAGTACACCGCCACAGCATTTGACTTTAAGGAGGAGAGATTTGTTGGGAATCGACGGTACTGCACGTCGATTCGCCATCCTGCGGTCACGAAAGTTCAGCCGACGAATCTGAAGTTGTTGCCACGTCTCTGTGTGCAATGGTGACTGCGGGTGACACGAGCGTGTCGGCAGGGAGGTTGGCTCGGACAGATGACCACCAAGACAATGATGAGGGGTGCGAGACATAGCGACCAACACATAGAGCTGTAGGCGACATTGATACTTGGGGCCATATGCTTGCACGACGATACGTTGCCAACAACGACTTGCCTACACCAAGATGGGGTGGCATCACTTTCACGGACATGCCCGACAAGAATTGCCACCACTTGGTCGGCCAACTTGACCGACCGGTACATTCCTCGCATTCTACTCAGGACATCATGGCTTGCCGGCACTCTGTCGTCTCCGCGTTGAAGTAATAGGCCTTGCCGGTGATAGAGTCGTAAAACTCAGCCAAGCCACCGTCGCCGGCATTCACGACCTCTTTAGCTGAAATCCTGGGCGTTGAAAACGCATTCGGACGCTCGGCACGGCTTTCATTTGTCTGCGAGTTGAAATAGTAATAAGTTCCACTACTGGCGTCGAAATATTTGGCCCAACCGATCTGGCCTACGTCCTCGCGCACAGTCGTGAAGCCCATCGGCCGAGCAAACACACTTTCCGTCGTCAGGCGGTTGTAGTAGTAGGGGTAGCCACTTTGCGGGTCGATGTGCTTCTCCCAGCCGTCTTGTACACTGGCCAGTGGTGCCATTGCTTCGGATGGCGATATTCGAGGAGTGGCGTACGTCGCTGGCTGAGTGTACGTGCTTTCTTGGGTCCTGATATTGTAGAAGTAATGAGCTCCCTGTGCTTCATCGTAGTACTTGATCCATTCCCTGACCCAGTGGTAGAGGTCTGCTGGAAAGCAAAACCTTCTGGAGCCATGTAACTATTCTCTTCAGTCTCTCGGTTGTAGAACCATTCTCTTTTCGTGTCGGGATCAATGTATCGTTCCCATGGACCTTGCACTTCGTCTGGCATCCGCCGTGGATGTGTTCGAAAGCTCCATCCTTCCATTTCGTCCTGCTCGATCTCTGTGGGCCATCGAGACGGGAATTCCCAGTCACCATAGTCCATTCGTCTATCGTAGTAGTCATACAGCGCTCGGAACTGGTGGAGCTTCCGTCGACCCCGGAATGGACATTGGTCCAGCACTACACAGCAAGCATCCACAAAATTTCAACGTTATCGCCACAGAATCCTACCCCATACATGACATTAGCACGTACCGCATCACAAAACACTTCGCCACAGTCTTGGCATTCCATCCTCGCCAAATTCGGTGTGGACTCTGGGTCTTACAACAATGAGCAAAACAATCGTCAGCACTTGACCAGCGAAAGCTAATATCGCAATTTAGAACAAATATGCTCAACTATACCGCAGTTTTCACAGAGAGGCTTTGGTAGTAAATCTAGCACATCTTGAGGGCGACGGAAGCGCACTTCACCTGTAACTTTGTTCTGTATGACGAATACAAAGCGCACATGATCAGCCACAGGTGATTTCACAGGTGCAGAACAAACACCACACTTACGTAGTAGAACTTTTCACCGTTTTCTGGGCGAACGATCTCTTTCCAACGCTTTTTCTTGTTCAATAGTGCTTCCCGATATTTTTCTCGCCCTTTGCGCCCGCGATAATGTGCTTGAACGAGCGTGACAGCATAGTTTTGAATTTTAACAAGCTGTATGACGGCCTCGATCGCAGTTCGTTTAATAGATTGAGCCTCGAGACGTCCATGCCTTCCTCGCCAATTTGTCTGCACCATCAGTGCAGCACTAACAAGCTGCTGGTTCTGCAAGTCTCTCGCTAGCCTCAGCAAGTTCACTTCTATTCGTGCCTTTCGGCGTCTCCACGCTACTTGAAGCTTTACGGCAGCATCGTTATCACGTTTCTTCTGCCGCGCCATCACGATGATCAGGCTGGCTTGAAATCGTTTCTTCGCACGCCACCCCTTTTGAATACGCACTGCTGCACCATTGACTTTGGCAATGTACGCTCGCATTGCTTGGACCTCTTTCTTCGCTCTACGTTTCCGTAATTGGCGTTGCACAATTGCGGCAGCTTGTTCACGTCGCTTCTCCTCGTTCTTCAATTCCCCACGCCTAAGATTCGCTGCTCGACGCGCCGCACGGATACGAAAGACACTCTGCAATCGTCTAGCCGCCTCAAACTCTTCAAGATCTCTGGCCAACTTTGCAGCTCGAAGTACACGTGCGCTATCGCGAGCTTTTTTCCCTCGCCAGAGTCGCTGTATTCGAATAGCACTACGTCGCAATTTGTCTTCGTAGGCCAAACGGTGTAGATATCTCCCCTGCAGCCTCTCCCTCAGCTTCTTTCTTCGCCAAGCCGCTTGGATCATGCGAACCGATTGCAGCACGAGTTCCTGATAGTAGAGAGCATACAAGCGCTTTGCTTCTCGTCTATCCAGAAGCTGACGATACGCACGTTGAATTTTCTTAGCAGCCTCAGTCTCCCTGTTGAACTGGAACCTTAGTACGATGGCATATTTTCGAGTTTGGCGACCACGATACACGCTCTGCAGGCGCGTTGCTACCCATAACACCAGTCTCTCTTCGCGCTTTTGGCGAGCTATTCGCCGTGCCACACGTGCTCGATACAAGCACTGAATGTGAACTGCTGCTCTCCAGCAATGCCCGTACTCTTCAATAAACATCCAATCCTCTGCACGATGTCGAGGTGTCATTCCTTTAAATTGGTCATTGTTCGTGTAGACTGCAAACTTCCAGGATGAAGCAAGTGACTTGAGTGAAAACGAACGGATCTGAGGACAACCGGTCATGTCCAACAGAACGATCATCGCACATTTGTCTGCCAACCACGATAAACCAGTCTGAGTGATTTCTTTGTTGTTTCGAATCCACAAGCTCTGCAATGTTCCAGTCATGGAAGACCCGGTGATTGCTAAAAGACCCATGTCCGTAATCCCAGAGCAGTCAGACACGTCGAGCTCACGAAGCAATGGCGAGTATCTGCTTAGCCATTTCAACGTTGCATCCGAAACGTGTGTTCCGCGCAAACGAAGTATGCGTAGCTGGTTCGGAACGTGTTTCATAGATTCACTTTTCATCGGAGACCTATGCGGAGTCTGTCTGTGGTTCTGATGAAGCCAATTACAATCCGTGAAAGCTCGATCTGTGACCTGGCTGCACTCTGTTAAACAGAGCGACGATAGCTGCTTGCAATTCGATACGATGGCACCCACAGCACTTGCAGTGACACGAAAGCAACCAGATAACAGCAGGGAAGAGAGCTCGGTGCATGAGGCTGCGATACACTGAAGCGTGCCATCTGAAATCAAAGTACAATTGGACAGATCCAAATGCCGCAGCTTTGGACAGCTTGCCACCAAAGCAGGAATCCCTTGTCGGCATGCATGTTCGCTTTCTGTACTGCTGCCATTTGCGCCACTGCGCAAGTCGGACAATAAGAGCAATCCATCGGCATTCAAAAACACAAGTTCTGGACAACCTAAGGAAATCCGGCGAATTCCTTGGTCCGACACTCGAGTGCAGTGCCGGATGTTTAAGTGGCGGAGCTGGAGCATACTTTCACCGATTGCGCGCATCGACAAATCCGACAACGCGCTACAACCAGAAACATCAAGGTGGGTCACTGCAGTACATCCAGACGCTAACCAGTCAATTCCAACGTCGGTGATCATATCACAACCGGAGAAAATCAGCGTCTGCAACACCAGACAATTTTCGGCCAGAGCAAGCAGCGAAATGTCGTTAAACTTGTACTGTAGATCAAAGCGAGCCAGATCTAACAGCACGAGGTTGTTGATACCTCCGGAGTTGGCTAGTGCCACCACACCAGAGTCAGAAATCTGACGGCACCCGCGAAGTTTTAGTTGCCGCAGTTTGCTGCAGTTTTTCCCGAGAGACAGCAGTACGTTGTCGGTCACACTCCCACAAAAGACAAGTCCAGCGATTCAAGCGTGGAGCAAGATTGAAAAACTCGTAGGAGCGTATAGTCCGGGACCCTAACACAGCCAGCGATCGCAAGCGCTGTTTCAAGAAGAACAAACACACTTCAGAACTGGGGTCTATGGTAGAAGCACAGCATTGCTAGTTCTACTGCTCACACCGTAGTAGAAGCCGAAGTTCCCCAATACAGCTGAGAGCTGGACTCTGTAAAGCTGACAGATAGCTAACATTAAGCGACTCGAGGCTGTGGCAACAACTTACGAGACGGAGCACGCCTGAATCTGTTAGCTGGAAAGCGCACAACACTAGGCTGTTATGATCATTTATCCTTGAACGCACTACACAAGCCCCTCTGTACCTTGGAAGCGCGCTCGAGATTTAGATACCTCAGCTCAGGGCAAACAGCAGCGATCAAATAAGCACTTTTATCCGTGATCTGCGCAGAATCATTCAGTATTAGTTGCTATCGACGTTGTCTTGGAGTTGAAGAACCCCACCTGGTCAGCTCCAGACAGGTCAATTCGAGTAATCGAATGCTGTTTCACTAAAGCAGCACTCTTCGCGTCACCGTGTGCAGTGGTTATTGCAGCGGATACCGTCGAAGGAAGCAAATCTGAAAGTTGGTTCGATCGTGGCTGAAGTTGAAGACGTCCTGGGCTCAGAAGCCCGGGGCCGGCCGATTTGTGAGCAAGTCGCATCAAACATGAATCCGTTGCCACCACCGACCAAACCTACAAAAGAAACAACAACGTGGAGCTTGCTGAGGTTATGGTCAACGATTCCAAGCCCTGTCGACCAGTCCAAACGTACCGAGAGATCTAGCTCAGTGCCAACAAGAACCTCGTCAGGAATATCTCTGTAGGCAAACGTTGTTTCAAGCTCGGCGACTCTATGAGGTTGTCCCCAGGCCTCTCCATGGCTTCTAGGTCCACGTTTCTCCGGTGAGAGTGAGCTCAAGCGTATTCCATCATGAGCTTTCCTCACGCGGTTCTTCTTGTTGCCCATGACAGCTCTGGCCCCGAGAGCCCTATTATAGTGGCGAAACCATCGTGTTCACGGAGTTAATATTGTCATGTGAATATCCGTTGTTTCCTAAAGCGAGGTACGACTTCCACGAGTTGACCTCGTCACAGTCGCGGCAGTCTCAATTCTTGCAGCATTGCGCCGGTCCAGCCACTGGTAAAGCCATTCGTACGTGGTCAGACCAAGAAACGCGATGTAGAGGTGGAAGCAGGCGAGCACGACGAGAAAAACGAGCTCCAATGCGGGCAGTAGTGACAGCACACACAGCCACATAGCGCGGTGTGGTCTACTTGCATGTTGTTTCTCCTCAGCAAGCAGGCAGGAGATGGCATAGCCCGTAACGATCAACTGCGTCAGGAGAAGCAGAATCGTACACGACATCAGACCAACGAAGAGCGGATAGTTGCGCGTGCCAATGCACGTGTTGAGGTAGATGCAGTGGTGGTCATACCCCGGCACGCACTTGTTGCATCTGCCGCAATGTCTTGTGTTAGGAGTGACCGGTACGCGGCCGCAGTCTCGGCACACGAGAATAACCCCGTGCGACTCCAGTAGACCAGACGTGCTCTTCACACTCGATGCATTGGCATCACTCGACTCAATTGTCACCGCAGTCCGCGTGCCATCAATAGACCCAACTGGCTGTACTTGATCCACTTGATGCCTTGTGTCGGGGTCGAGTCCCGGGTCGTAGTGTGAAATCTGCACAGTATCAATACTGTAAGCGGCACAACAAAGTCTCTCTAGACAATGGTAATGAACTTACAATGACAAACAGCAGCGTTGTGATGGCGAATTGTGTGGTGAAGAGCGGCACGACAGTGTAGCGCATGTGCATGGGCAGTTCCTCCACTGTGAGACCATAGAAAACCACCGCGGATAACAACGCCACCCCGACGACCTGCAGTAGAAGAGCTCAATCAAGGCATATAAACTCAATTGACTAGAAGCTGATGGCAACGCACAACAATTTGTGACGGGTGCAGCGGAGCCTCACAACCGTGGCGACGAGGCATTCTATATCGTCCGTTTCTTCAAGGCGTACTTTTAGAATGTATGGTGGTGGAGAATGTCCAGCATTGCAAAAGAATTTATTCACTTCCCCAATAATTAGGTACAAGACACTGCTTTGTGTTTCTTCTTGAGAGCAGAAGCTAAGACTATACGGCAAAGACGACAGCTATCCTCTGGACAACGAAATGCTCTCGAATGAAGAATGCCTCTGGATATTGGTGATATCCACGCCGTGACTGTCGAACACGGCACCATCGAGAAGCTCGTCGTCCGCGTCGAAGCGTACCATGCCGAACTCCATCCACTTCATCACAGTCACGTAGGCAATAATGTTCACCAGACTCAACGCGCCTAGTGTCCAGTACATGTACTCGAAGTGGCCGTCGTTCAGATTGTCCGTGATGTAGTGTTCGAACAGCAGGGTGAACGTTGAGGTCAGATTACTTCCCATGGCAACCATGAACAAATTAATGGCCTGACAAGTGCTCTTTAGGTACACAGGCACCTCTGTGTAAAACAGCTCGTAGGCTGTCACGTTGATCAGGCACTCAGCCACAGCGGTGAACACATACATCGGTATTGCGAAGGCCCAGTACGTGTGATTCATCGGCTCATTCGAACCATTGTTGGGTATTGTCTGAATCGTGCCGTTCGCGTCCAGGAACTCAATCTCGCCGCTGTTTCGTCGGATAATCTCGAAAAACCAGACCATATCATCGTCAGCATTGCTACGATCAGCCCTGTGAGCACCTTTCCAAACGCGCTTGGAGGGCGGCCGAATACCTTTCCCCACAACGGATAGATAAATCCATCCAAGACAGGAATCAACAGGATAATAGTCAGCGGGTCGAAGATACCAAGCATTGCACCGGGGACTTGAGACGCATTAACATCACTGATATCGTCGGCGCCAATGCGTAGGTCGCACTGCTGAGCGATTGACTGGAAGTTGGCGTCCAGCTGGTCGTAAGCGCACTCCCACATGATCATGAACGAAGCAAAGGGTAGTACTCGAATCACCATCTTGATCTCATCCACTGTCTCATCGTTGTACTTTCCGCCGTTCGATGCCTTCGACTTGTCCATATATGCCGTGTTCATGCCGTAGCGAATCCATGCGTACATGCCAAAGGCACAACAAATCACGACAAAGTACGACAAGTACTGCCCCACAGAGAGCCAATCCGACAAGAACGAAGCGAGCAGATTAAGCGGGAAGGCAAAGGCAAAGGCGAGCAATCCGTAGTAGAGCATCCTTGCTTCGTAGCTGAACGCGCAATTGCCTTTCACAATCGAACAAAGCTTGGTCAGTGCGCTATCCTGTGGTGCGAAATGCACGTATCGTGAGGATCCAAACAGGAACAAAATGTAGGCGACGACCATGACGCCTCCGCAGATGAAAAAGTTGGCAAAGTATCCGTACTCCTTGGAGATCGCGCCCGTGCCTTCCACGCACAGTATGGACAGGTATCCGTACGAGAAGATGGCTCCGAGGTTGATGACAATGTAGAAATAGCTGAAAAAGTGTTCCTTCTGGGTCACTTCGTTGGGGTCGTTGGGGTCGAACTGGTCTGCTCCGAACGTGATGACGTTGGCCTTGATGGCTCCTGTGCCTATTGCCACGCCAGTAAAGAGCCCGATATGACACAGCACATTGGCCACGACATGGTTGTCATGCTCCGGCAGCATAAACTTGGGGTGCGCCGACACGGTGACCAAAAACGCGCCTAGCGTGTAGACGACGCCGAAGACCCAGAGCGTCTTGAAGCGGCCCCATTTCTCGTCGGCGATGAAGCCTCCGAGCAGCGGCGACAGGTAGCAGATGGAGGTCCACGTGCTCTTGAGCGAGTTGGAGCCGACCTGCGACCAGCCGAGCTTGCCCATGAAGTTCTTGAGCCCCTGGTTGATGCCGTAGTAGCTCACGCGCTCCGCGAACTCGAGGATCAAAATGAAGGAGCACACGTGGAGGAGCACGTTCTGGAAGCGGCGGTTCCGCTGCTCCCACGGGCCCTCGATAAAGTACGACGAGGACGCGCTCGGAGTGCTGCCCTGTTCGTCCAGACTCGACGTGAGCGGAGAGCCGTACGCCGACTTGGAGTGCGTGGAAGACTGCGAGTCCAGCATCTCGACACGGGACGACGGGCGAGGCCCGGGGCTGCAGACGCCTATGGTGCACGCAGACTCGCTTGCCTTGGGCTCGCTGTACAACGCGCGAGTCGCCTGACTGCTTCGACTGTGGCCTGCGAGGGAGTGAAGAAGGCGGAGCGTTGAAAGTGAGGACGAGAATTACAGAGGTAGACATGTGGCGGATGGGATGGGATTGGATGGAGTTTGGAATGGGAGGTGGGGATTGGTTGGAATATGATGTGGAATTTACGGATATAGCATAATGCTTGCCGATGTAGACGCTGGAAGAGACCACTTGTGGTATGTAAAGAGGGATGGGCGCGGGAAAAACGGACAGTCCGTTTTCAACCAATCGAATCGAGGGTGCATAAAAGAAGTGAGGCGCTAAATCGTAGATGAGGACGCGTGAGTAATCGTGCGCACAATCACATAGTGGGTCTATACTGGAGCACCTCATGTAGGAGCCTGACAGCACCTCATTCAAACACGATGAGGATTTTGGCGATCGAAACCTCAATTGCGGCTGATGTGCAGAAGGAGTTTCACTTGTGTTCAGTATGGCGGTCCCCGGCTATGATTGGCGTGAAGAGAGCGTCAGCGTACCGTACCTCGGGATAAGTATCAGAGGCGCCGAAATGGCACTTGTGGGCTCACCCAGCATGAGCTAAGGCGAGGGCTGATGTCTGCCAACGCTCTGGCACCAAGTAGCTGGAGTTTACTACCTGGACGAATGGCGTGCCATCGGCTGTAGTAGTTCAATGGTGGAGGTCCTAACGTATGCCAACTGCTTAAGATGCTTCTGGATCGACAGCAACACTCGACGAACGATGACAAGGCAACAAGGCTTGTGGACGAGGACGGTGAACCAGCCCTCCACTTGCTACTAGTGCCAATCACTATGAATAGGATGCCAAAATACCAGCAGTGTGGGGCCGCAAATTACTGACAGCAGTTTGAGATATATGCACCGGAATCATTTGGAATGGATTTCCGAATGATACATCCAATGGTGGTCTACATGATATCTTGCTACATGGCACCGGCTTACAACTAAAAGACGGCACGAAAACCATGCCAAGGCGTGTATTATAAACTTGCATCGTAGGGTGCTCTAGGTATTCTGAGCTCGCGACAATACCCGGTCAAGGATGTTTGCAGCTCAAAGATACGTACTGTACAACGTTGATGCACATAACGAAAGGAGTAGCAAATCGCCCCTGCCACGGTCGCATCTTTAGTCGAAGTGCGTCAGCCCGTCGTCTTTCGTAGTGGACTGCCACACTCGTTGACTGTCAACTTGACAGCGACGTACAGTGTAATACAGTACGCTCAATCGCCAAGGATCTGTCTCGGTTCGTCCCGCTCATACTTCTACGCCCGCTCTCGGAGAACTGAGCGCGTACACTTGGTCAGAGAGAGAGCGCATCACCAGAATCTACTTTCTGTTGCGTCGAAAGTGTTTGCTGGCCGTAATCTGCACGCCTCTCCACCTGAACATTACCAGACGACAGCCTTGTTCGTTCTGCTACGCCACCAGCAGCGGCGTGTCGGCAATTTAATTACACCGTGTCGTGCATGTACTTAGCATGTATACAATCCTAAGTTCGAAATCGCACTTTACCACGTAAAGCTCGTCACTTTTGTCGCTCACACAAGCTGTTAGCACACAGAATCTCAGTCTGCAGAAAGGATCGAGGAACCATGAGCGACTGCGTGGTCAGCGAGGCCTTCACAGAGAGCGAGGCGGTCTCCACGGAGCCGGAAGACGAGCAGCAGACGGTTGTGATCGTGGAGGACTTGGATTCGCCGCCGGAGCCGCTTCCGGAGGCCCAGCAGAGCGCTCTCCAGACCACGTTAGACGCCGCTTCTTCAGCCGCGAACTTTGTGCTCTTTCCGTACGTCGTGGCGGGCAAAGCGGCCGTTCAGGCCACTTCCATGGCTGTAGCAGCCCCCAGAGCGCTCTCGAACCACGTTAAAGCCAGTATAACGCAGTCTTGGGGCCACCACAGGACGGAGGAGCAGGCTGATCTGTTCGGAGAGCATTCCCGGGCCAGTACGAGCTCCACCAGCGACTTGAGCAGCGGCAACGAGCAGACGATGGACCTGTTTATAGAGGACGAAGAGGAGGCTCAAGGTCAGCAGAAACAAGAGCCTGGAGTCGTGTCACAGCTGCTGTGTCTGCCAGTACGACTGGTGCACAGCGGCGTGACCACTGCAGTGGCGATCCCCACGCGTGTGGTGAGTTACAGCGGACGGAAGATCTCTGGAGCAGTGTCGACGTCTCAAGCGCTTGCAACGTCGGCGGTGGTGGCATCGACTGAAGTTGTGGCACGAACAGGGATGCATGTGGCTCGAGGGATCACGCATGGCGCCGTGTCTACTGCTTCATTCACAGCGTCGACGATCTCTGGAGCTGTGGAGCTTCCGCTAGGACTGTGAGCTATGTGATCCCTCCATCAGTCTCAAATGCTGTGTGGAAGGGCATGGATGTGACTGGAAACGCGTCGGTGAATGTGCTCTCGCATGCCATTGCTGTACCGTCGTACCGCATGCTGCGTGTATTGGCACCGACAGTGGAGCAGTATTTCTCGGAAGAGGATTGTGTGAGTGAAACTCGGGCAGCTGTTAAGATTCTCGTAAAGATTTTGGGTCCGCAAAACGCGTTCTACCTGCTCAAGTACATCTACGAGACGGTGAACAGTGAAGAAGCGTATGATGCATTTTTGCTGTGTCGTGACATCCTGCACGAGTCACTCGATGGCCAGAATTACCGCCGTGCTGGAGCGTCGGTGGGTGCAGCGACAGGAATCACGAAAGTTGTGCACGTGATGAAGGAGGCGTACAGTGTGCTACCTTCGTTTGATGAGCTGCTGGATGCTGCGGCTCTTGTTGTTGATGTGTCGGACGAGGTTGCTGATGGCATCACCCACGTCGTGGTAAGTGCAGCAGAAGATAGTGAGCCGGAGGAAGCAGAATCTGGCGGCTCACGCTTCGAATACGTGGATGAAGACGAGGGGCCTGTTGAGGATACGCCTGCCGGCAAGGTTTACACGACTGAAGCATTCGAACGCGAGAGCAGTTCATCCTCGGATGAAGAGATAAACCCCATTCTCGAATCTGGCATCTCATTCCTGACCCGCGTGTGCGATAGCGAAGAGGCTTCGTCGCTCTTCAACACATTTGGCGACTTCCTGGACGTCTTGGTGGATTAAACTCATGCAGCAGTGTGCGCGATAGCAAAGATTAGCTTGACCACCAACTTCAGCCTTAAGAAATAGCGTCGTTATTTATTCCCAGCCATTTGCATCGTTGGGTTCTTGTCATTTGAGCCTGTAAGAAATGTCTACATGCAAGGAATGCATTCAAATATACGCGCCGTACGCACCTATAGCCGTGACGTATCCTCTTCTGAATCAAGCCGATGTGAAGTCACCCCAGTCTTCATCATCCACTGCACTCGTTGGCTCAGCAGCAGTCGGTGGCGGTGCAATCGCTGGCACTTTGACCACCGCTGACGGCGAATCTCCTGGTGGGGGTGGGATCATAGGCACCTTTGCCGGACTCACCGCTGCTCCTCCACTGCTGCTGCGTCGATGACGCACAGCTTTCTCTGCATCTCCATTGCCCTTGAGATGTATCCGGATCGTCGTGCCTTGTGGAAGACTCATGTCCTTCTTGGGTGACATCTGCACCTCTTTTGTCTCCTCCTCCGCAGTCTCCACTGTTTGCACCTCCAATTGGCGCAGCGCATACTTGGCATAGTCCTGAAGCGTGGCCTTGAAGTTAAAGGCGGCGGTTCTGTCTGGGAATCCGATCCCCACGAAGGCGCGACGGCCGCTCTCTTCGTCCTCCACACGCAGCATGAAATAGCGGGACGAGTCCACGCAGTCGTGGACAAAGACGTCCAGAGCTTCGTCCCTGGCGATCCGCAGTGGACACTGCGCGAAAAGCGTCGCAGGAGCGGCAGAATCCGAGTCGGTAGAGGCCTTGACAGGCTCAAAGAGCTGCACGAAGCAGGCGTCTCCACGCTGTAGCACGCGCAAGGAGCCGGTAAGGAAGGGATTCTCGATGTCCCAGGCGTCAGCACGAGGCGCCAGACTCGTCACCTGACCCGCAGGGACCTGGTAGAACCAAACATTGCTCTCCTGGAACAAGGATCGCTCCAGTACGTAGGTATCATCGACGTCGGTCATCGTACAACTATCTTTTTGTTGTAGATGATAGATGGTCGGTAGCAGTAGTCTTGTGAACATGCAGCATTGTATGGAACGAATCGGTAGCAGTAGCTTGGAAAAATATATACATTTTTTCGAAATGCGTCAAACGAAAGGAGCTTTACTGCCAGTACCACGAGTTTTGGGGTCTAAAATGGACTGTCTTACATCTCGTTGAAAAGTTCACGACGGATCTCGGGAGTGATCTGGTGGTGGAAGTGCTGCTTCATCAATGCCTTCATGGCCTCCTTGTGCTGCTTCGGAATGTCGTTCTTGTACCGTTGCGCAAATACCAACAACGACTGGTGCCACAGCACTGGCAGCTTGCGCGTGTCCGACGTGAAGCGCAAAAAGTGCTGGCTCAGTTCGGAGATCACACGCGTAGGAAGACTGTACTTCTTGTTGAGAAGCACACGGATGAACATACTGTTGCCACCCGAGTACTCCATGGACGACAGCTTCATAAGTGTAGCAGCCGAGTGAATCACAGGCACCGACACCTTAGACAGCACACTGCCAATGATCGCAGCTTCACGCAGAGTGCAATTCCGACTCTCGCAGAGCGGGATGATGATACCCTTAAAGAACGCCTGCGGCTTGTACAGCGCCTTCTTCAACGCCATGTATAAGTGGAAGTTCAGTCGCTTGTTCTCGTGAATGTCCTGCCGCACGTGCTCCAGCAAGAAAATGTTAAAGAATCGCTGCGCCATCTTGGGGTTCAAGTTGGATGCAAACAGTCTCGTGGCAGCACGCATGGCATGCGGCGACCACTTCTCGGGGCTCGTGAGCCACAGAATATCCTCCCAGTAGCTCAAGCTCGGGATGACCTTGAACGCCTTGGGCAGTTTGCCCGATGTGTATCGCTGCAAGATCTTGCCCACGCCAGTGTACACTTCCACGATCTTGGGGTCGAACTTGCTGTGTTGCATGGGAGCTTGGCTGTCGTCGTCCATTTCTCCTCGTTCCCGAGCTTCCTTCTCGAAAATCTTGTCCATGATGATGTCTGCGAGGTTGCGACGCTCGGCAGCTCCGCCCATAAAGTTGGCCAGCGCTTCCTCGTCGTCCTCGCAGATCTCCACTTCTTCCACGTACTCTCCGTTGATGCGGACGAGGTCCTGGCCGTCGTACTCGTCCATGTCGTCGTCCTCTTCGTCCTCCGACTCGTCACTGCTGGCATCTTGGGTCTGCGCTTGAGTCTGCACTTGATTCTGCTTGCTCTTGTTGTGTCGCTGCTGTTCCTCTGCCTGCTGCTGCCGAGCCAGCGCCAGTGTCCGGCGACTCAGCTTTTCCGGCACGACGTCCTCCGCCATGTCGTCGTCCGAGTCTTGCGCCTGACGTGCATTCTTCTTGCCGTTCTGGTCGTACCACGGCTTGTTGTCGAAGGCCAGCTGCTTCTCCAGAGGACACGCGCGCTTGGGTTTGCCCTTCTCTGCCTTGGGCATCTTTGTGTCAATTGCTTCAATGGCTGCGAACGGCTCATGACCACCAAAGCGCGATATATGTGTGCCACATCAACATGTATACAAGGTATACGTACCTCTTCAAGATCAGACTCGATCTTTGGGACGATGGAGAAGGAAGAGGGTGGGGGCGCTGTAGCAGCCACGAGAGAGGAGGAGGCTGCAAGCTCTAGCGGCATTAGTAGTCGAGAGAGCGGAGATGGCAACTCGCCATCGGACTACCGTGTACGTGGCGTTAAGCATGTCGTAAAAAGGAGTTAGAGGTCATGTGTATACTAACGGAATTGTGCCATTGCTGGCTAGATGAGTACACAAGCCATTGCGTCCGTGGATGAATTGCTGGCAAAAGACGCAGAAGATGAGAGTCTTCAGAGATACAAAGAGCAGCTTCTTGGAGCTGCAGCTCACGGAGATCGAGGAGGTTTGGAGCAGTGTATACATTTCATATCGGAGACTGTATACTAGACCTGATGCAGGTGTTTAATGCTCGTAGATGCTGCGGACACACGTCGCGTGGTGGTGGAAGAGTTCAAAGTGGAGTTTGAAGACGGTCGGGAGGACATTGTGTACCATCTGGATACACTGCAGGGCGTGGAGCACATGCGCACAACTCCTTTCGTCATGCAGGAAGGCGCTCGTTACCGTTTCGTGATCGCCTTCAGAGTGAATCAGGCCATTGTGAGTGGTTTGAAATTCCACAATAAGGTCAAGAAAACAGTGCTGGCAACGCACGATGAGATCGTTCTTGGGTCGTATGCCCCTCGATCGGAGAGATACGTGTTTGTCTACCCACGTCACGACTGGATGGACGCGCCGTCGGGGATGTTCTACCGTGGCAAATATATCGGCAGGTTCGTGTTTGATGACGATGACAACACAGAGCACCTCAAGCTTTTCTACACATTCGGTACGTTGTCTTGAAATGGATTGTTCAAGATAACTTGTTTGACTTTGGTGATTGTGATCAGAAATCAAACGAGGATAGCTGGCATCTTGATTGCCGAGGCCTTACTTGCGCAGAGCTTGTATCAATGAACTAGTTTGACACCTTGAGCAGCAGGAGTTTAACACTAAATTTTATTTCGAGTTGCGGTATTAGATCCAAGTATGAACGAAAGCTTGCAGTGATGCATCTATCAGATCTTCAACTCCTCCATGATGCGCTTCTGCTGGTCGATCATGTAGGTGATATCCAACGCATCGTTAGCTGCCGTAGGCGACTTGCTATCTGCACACAAGTTGTGCGTCGCAGCACCGCCCATGTGCAATGGGATCAGCTCAGATTTCATATACTTGGATAACTCGGCCGCGCAGTCATGCATGAGCGATACTTTGCCGCGCAAACGTACAGGCAGGAATGGCCACAGCCAGGATGTGACGTGCTTTAAGAACCGAGTGAGTGGGCCAGCGTGAACGAGGCCAATACGATCAGGAAAATTGGCGACGCACACGTCAAGTAATCCACGCATGAGACGGATATCCACTTGAGCCATGCCCAACCCTGCTGAGTCTGTCACAATTGTGTACGTGGTGCACCCAGGAGGCATGAATTGGCGACAACCAAGCTCCAACAGGTAGACGTGGGCCCGCACTTCAACGTCTCGGCGATTCGACATCGTCGACCAGTCTTTCAACTTGGCCCGAACCCATAGGATCGGGCGGTTCTGAAAGTCGTAGCCGTACCAATACATGTTTCCCGACACCAGCTGAGATTTTACGTCGTCCCATTTGATGGCTTCCACGTCATAATTGCGGCGCCACTCGACGATGTGTGCCATCTTGGTCACTGCATACGAAAATGATCGGTTCTTCACTCGCAGCACGCTGAAAAGATACTCGTCTGAGAACGCAATAGTCTCTTCAACAGGAACATTGGCAGCTTGAGCTATTGCCTGTCGGAAGGAGTGCACCTCAGCTTCTTCAGCGCGCGTCAGCACTATCGTTGCACGGTCCTGGTTCATGAGATTCATAGCTGAATCCCTTCTAAATGTAGAATCACCTGTAGTCATGGCTCCTCCAATTTCATTGTGATCGTCGTCTTCGATCGACGAAGCTCTTTTCAATAAATATGGTTGTTGGAAGTTAGCTTTCACTCCAGCGTCACGATCTCCTCGAGAAAATCCAGTCATTTTGCCCTTGTGTCCGTGCAAATTTATGGACAACGTGGCTGTCCCACCACTGAGCGTTAGCCACAACAGCAGCCCTGTCACAAGGCTGAACTTTAATGGGCCTGGGAACAGTGCATTGGCGACGAAGGCATCGAACAGTACCAGTACACAACAGAAGCAAAACAGGTTGAAGAGACGATGATACTTCGCTTTCTGGTTCTGGATCTGTGTTTCCAGTCGCAGCCGTACTTCATGTGATCGGGCAGCTCGTTCGTTCGAAACTAACATGTGCCGCTCGTCATTGCCATCGTCAACAACGACACCATCATTCGCAGTTTCAAATACAACTTTCTTGTACCTGGCAGTCGAATCAAGTTGGAATGCTATACCTGTGTCATCATCACTGCTATCAAAGCATTCCATAATCAACTCATGATGCAGCAACTCGTTTCCAAGTGCGATTGCTGTCGGAACACTGTGTGCTCCGAACTGCAGCAGTGCCTGGATACCCTCTGTCCCCGATAAACCTTCATCTCCATATCTATCTTGCTCAAACCGTGTGAGGAGCCGTTTAAATGCACGATCATGCAGCCACAAGAGGTGACCACGACATCTCCGACGTCCTTGCTGTCGTACTGCCACTTCAGTTTCTATCGATCGATCAACATCCATCCCTTTAGCTTCTTTCACTAACACGTGATCCATATTCACTCGGTACACTCTGTCAGGTCCATACACAAAACTACACGAACAGCAGAACGGGATCAGCACGTTTTCTTCCACAAGTCTTTGCGCAATCTCCACCGCTTGAATCTCCGTAAAATCCGCTGCACTACCATCTCCGAGCAGAATACTTTCAACATCGCAGCCACAAAGAACCACCATGTCCGACTCCGTCGTCTCGGCAATCAGCATCTCCACTGCCTGTTGCAAATCCAGCAATGTCAGCGCTCTGATTCCTGCTGCAGCCGTCTCTATCCTTCCACCATCTTCTGCACTAATCGACTGCATCTTCCTTCTCCAACTGCCAGTGATATTCACTCGGCCACGAGCGCTGGAGAATAAATCCACCCACATTTGTCGCTTGCCTTTGGTCGTCACGTCCACAAGGAACTCACGACCAGAGCGCAAGTCCTGCAGCTTCACTGAGTGCATGTGTGCGGACGACACCACGACTGCTTCACAGCTTAATGAACCGTCGAGTGGCAGGACTTCTGCAGGCAACACAGTCTTGGGTTTGGCTCGAAGTTTACTGGCCTTGGTCTTGAGTCTTGGCTTCTGCTTCTGTTTCCTCTTGGGTTGGCCCACCGCTGCTACTGCCGCTTGCCAAGCTGACTGCCGAGGTTGTAGCACCACTGCATCTTTCTCCAGGACAGCAGAACGCTCTCGCCACACGTACTGAGCGTCTCGCAGCAGCACACGGCCGATGTCCATTGTCCGATTGTGCGAACGATCGTTTCGAGTGCTGTGATTCGTCAGAAATGGAAATACCACCTGATAATTGGATGATATAGATATGGATACACAATGTAGCCATTTGGAAGTGAAAGAGTGCAATGACAAAGGGCATCAATGAACGTTGCTATTGTTACCGCTGCGAGACTCAGCGCTGACTATCGATAGGAGAGCTAGTTGCTGAAGGGAGTTCTGCGTGGCGCGACGTCGATGGCTTCTTGGCTCGAATGACGCGAGCTTGTGGTGGAATGGCGTTGAATCCGCGAGGTGCCGCACGCTCTCTGGGCATCAGACCCATCTTGATGTCCTGAATCTTCTTGGTAGCCTCAGCGACCTGCTTCGACTCCAGCACGGACTGCACGTTGCGGTTACGCTGCAGCAATCGCTTCGAATCCAGATTGCGCTGCTTCAGATGCTCCTTGCGACGACCATCGATACGCTTCAATAGTGCCGCAAGCTCGGCCTGCTGCTGCTGGCGTAGCTTCGCTTCCTTGCGCGCAAACACAGTGCGCCACTCGTCGCCCATTTTCGATCGTTCGTCTGCTTCGACTTCATCCGCAATTTGCTTGATCTTTTGCGCCTCAGTGTAGCTCTTCTGCTGCGCTAAGCGATGCTGTCGACGACGCCACTCAATGAGTTCCTTGGAAAACTTTGGTGGGCGCTCTAGAATCTCCTGTTGCAACTTATCTTGAAATGCAGCAAGATCTGCAGTGTGCTTCTCAGTCATTTGTTTCACGTAGGCTTGCGCCATTCGGTCATACTCCTCCATGTATTGATCCCACGCCTGATTGAAGTCGTTGAACTGCATATTGTGCGCGATCTGCACGTCCTGACGTTCGGCAATCTGGCGAGCTTTGAGCGACTTGGACTGCCTCTTGAATTCCTGTCGACGCAGTGCTGTCAGTTGGGAATCCGCACGCTGCGCCTCCAGGTAGTTTCCGTCTTCTTCACATTTTAAACGATACTCTTCCAAAATGGCGATGAACTCCATAACCTTTGGGTCTGGACCAGGTCGGAGGCGATCGCCATCGACACCTGGACTTCCGCCTGCCAACTCTTGTTCCTGTTGCTGTTGTCTTAGCACGTGCTCCTGAATGAGCGACACAAAGTTTTCGAAACCGACCATACCACTATCGCCTGCGCACTCGTCCAAGTCGTTCAAAAGTTCTACATCAAAACGCATCCAAGTACTTTTAGTTAACCCCGACGAAAAACCTACGTCAAGTAGAAGACTGATCCTACCTTCAGTGGCATCGCGACCAAGTTTCTCCAAGATTTCGGGAATGTGTTCCGTGCCAATGCAGCCCGAGCCATCCTCGTCGTACACGTTGAACAATGCTGCAGCAGAAGGCAACAATATTATCCATCAGCTTCTTGGCATATTCACCTAGGAAGAAATCCAAGGATGTAGCACAGACCTCTCAACGCGCCCAACTCCTCAGCCGAGAGTTCCATCGGACTCTCACTAGACATTGTGATGCGAAGCTACCGTAGAAAACAATGAGGCAGTGAGGCTTGGCAGCGCGATTTTGCTTGGCCGGAGCTCGCTCCGCGACTGGCGGGCCTGTAATTGTCTCGAACGCCTTCATCTTGTCTGCTATTCTTGTCGCGCGTTCATTCTGCGCGAGATGATTTGCAAGACACAAATGCAGCCTTCATCAAGCATGTCAGTTTTGTAAAGCTCAAAATATACGACAAACGTGCAGGCCACTCACCCGCTTCGACGCGCCTCGTATTCAAATAGCTTGTGGGTGATCCGCATGCTCTACAGCGATGCTGTCTTCCAGCGCAAGAATTTCTTTGCCAGTTTCACTATCATGTGGATACCTCTATCTACCTGACGATCCTGACCTATTCCTGAGCCCTGGGCTTTGCACCTTCCTCCTCCAAACCATCCAAGTTATTTAGCCATGGGTGCTCAAGACACTCTGCAGCCGTTGCGCGCTTTGACGGGTCGTAGCGCAGCATTGGGCCTAGGAATGACGAGAGGCACTCGGCATCGTGGCGCGAGAAATGATACTTCTCCATCATCACTTGTTGTAAACTCCAGAACTTCAGGTTACGAATACGCTTCAAGTCCCCTTGCGTGTGAAGAACTCACGCAAGCCGCGCTGACATCCCGTGAATGACTTGGGCATACGCCCCAGCAGCTCAATCATTTGCGCCAAATGGTCCTCATCACGATTGAAATTACGCCCAGTCTTTGGATCAAACAGGAGATCTCCCGTCAGCAGCTCGAATACAAAACAGGCCATGGACCAAATATCGGCCGATGTGTCGTATCGCTTTCCCAGGATCACTTCTGGGCACCGGTATTGACGAGTCTGAATATCATTCGTGAAATGCTTCGAGGTCCAGCACGCATTTCCCAAATCGCAGATTTTGGAATCGAGCTTCATCAGATCGAACATCCCGCAGTAGGCAAGCTTGTTAAAGCGAGAAGCCCAGCGACCCAATCGTTGTCGTAGCGGCTTCACCTCCTTGTCGATCGAACGTGGTAGCGTGCGGAGTCCAATCCCTTGTATTACGATATCGTGCTTGTCGGCGGTATCACCAGCACTAAGCTTCGACGCATTCTTGTTCTCGTCTTCACCATTTGGCTCCGGTAAGTAGAATCCCGGCAGCGCTAGTCCAGACAAAGTCTTCAGGTTCAAGAAGCGAAGGCCTTCGATTCGGCGTTCCAAAAATGCTGTCAACAAATAAATGCAAAAAAGTTGTCAGCTGCTTCGATTCTGACAACAGCAATACAACACCATCCAACGTACCGAGGATAGCGTGCGTGTACCTGGCGTCAAACTCCAAGCGCCACAGGCGGTATTTGGTTTGCGTCAAGACACGGTCTGCTCCAGTAGCACTCGTTTCATGCAAACTCGATAACTGCTTTCCGATCGATTCCATCACGTCATCGTCCACATGGTCAAGATATCTTAGTACAAATGACGTTTCCACACCTTCGACATCCTGTTCACGCGCGAGTGTTTCCTTTCCGTTGTGCTCATACTCGTTTGCACTTTCATCTGACGGCTGAGGTGCTACCGTCAAAGTAAACTCTCTCTCTTTTCGCTTTGAGCCTGCCACACGCCCTTCAGGGAGCAGCAGCATAACTCGAGCCGAAAACTCGGGGGTAAATGCTCCCAATCCCTATCTTCTTCAAGCCCTTGTTGACCAACCTGAACGTACCATGCTCGCGATTCATCCGTCAATGTTGAATCCACGCCGGAAATTGATTCAACATCAAAACCAACAAAGTTTGATGTGAAAGTTTGGTCAGTTGGCGTATCGGTGCTGCTATCAAGTGACACTTCAAGTCGTGCCATACGGTCGCTTAGCTTATCTACACTAGGCAGATTGCTAGTGGTCGTAGGTGTGGCACTTGCGGTGCTGTCCATCTTGCCATTCATGCGGTTACTTTCTGTTGAGTTTTCTTGTCCTGCAGCTTCAGCCTGCTTCTTCTGCTTTTGGCGCTTTTTCTTCATTTTATTCTTCAGTCGCTTTTTTCTTCCTTGGAGAGTGTTGCGCTGTCCCCACCAGCACCATTTGTGCTGCCTTCAGCCTTCTCCCCTTGCGCGGCGTATTTTTCTGCTTCTGCCGTTGTGATTGACGTAATTTTCGGAAGACCTCCCATTGGGACTTGCGAATCTTCGGGAGCTGCGGAATGTGGTGCGACAACAGCACGTTCTCAGGCTTTAAATCCGTGTGGATGATCTGGCACTTCTCGTGTAGGAATGCCAGTCCTTCCATCATATCCCTCGTCAGACGCTGTACAAGCCTCATCGGTACGCCACGGTAGTTATAGTACTTGATGAGTGTCAGTAAATTGTCCCCCATCATCTCGAACACCATGCAAACGTGCACGCCATTGGGGCCTTTGTGTTCGAAAGAGTCTACCAGACGCACCACCTTTATCTCCTCTTGTTCCTTTGGCGTCAATTCTGTCTGTGCAGCATTCACCGTGCACTCCAGCAGTTCAATCTCGTCCTTAGCAGCTTCTGTGTAATGCCGAGCACTCTTCTGCACCTTCATAGCCACCATGTCTCCGGTTTGACGGTCCAGACACTTCCACACCGTCGAAAAATGGCCCCATCCAAGCTTCTGCACCACTTCAAACCGGTTGTTGTACACCTCACCAACCTGGACGCGATGGTAGCCTCCTGGCTTGTAACTGCTCTCTCCTTCCTCCTCACTCTCCGACGAATACTCGTCCTCTTCGTAATCTTCTTCCTCTTCTCCTTCACTGCTGTACTGCTGGCTGCTGCTGCCACTAAGAGGCGAGAACGAGCGTCGTGTTGTGGACGTAGAGCCGTCCACACTCCGTGAGGAGCCAGAGTCGTCATCCTCCAGAGCGCCAGAGCTCGACGACGGCGTTAATACTGGAGCAGGAGGAGCAGGAGGTACTTGAGCAGCTGCGCGAGCCTTTTTCTTGCGGTTACGAGCTTTCTTCGAGGCTGAAGGAGGCGCCATCGCGAATATTACTGTAGGAAGTCAAGAGAAAAATAGTGAAACATGAGCTATAGTTGGTTTCAGAGGAGATAAGAGCGTAAATGGGGTATGCGTAGATGCACAAGACAGAGAGCTTTACGTACAGCACGAGTTTAGCGAGTTACACGCAGTGGGGGGCGACTACAGAGTGGCGAGAAGAGCGCTGTTTGCGCGCGCCGCAACAGACTGAGGACTGACTGCCACCGATAGACAAAACGGACAAAATGTGTGACGTACACTAAAAGACCAAATAACTATTTTGTGTACGCATTCACTGAAAATACTAATGACCATAAGTTATACGAGGAATACATGGTACTGCTCACATCCATGACCATTTCTCGCTCTGTCTTGTGTGTTGGCCTGCCACTTATCGACTCTAGATTCGGATATCGTCTAGCTGTCGATGCCCAGATGCTTGAGGTACTTGAAGCGGAGGTCGTGTGAAGAACGCGCCCGAGGCGACACCAGCACCTGCTTCTGTGACAGATTGAGTGTCGGCACGGACGCAGACATGACGCTTGAGCTGCGGCTCAGTGGCGGCGAGAGACTGCGCTGTGCTTGGCTATGGGTATCAGCAGTAGCTTTGCGCTGCGCTTCGACAGTCCGTTGACGCGCCTCCTCCCGTGCCATGCCTTCGTTCTCCAAGTACTCGTTCTCCACTTGAGCCTCGTACTCGCGCTCCATCTCGTCGTAAACAGCATCCAAGTTCCGCTCCACCATCGCGATAAACTCCGTCCGAGTGGGCCACATACAGTCCCGTTGGCGCTTCGAGTAGTCGCGATGCAGCGGGATGTAAAACAGCTCGGCCTCATCGTGGAAGCGCACACCTTTCTTCGGAGTCGACGCACTGAGACTGCTCGAAGACGCTCGAGATAACGACGACCTCAATTGTCTAGCACTTGAGCGGTTCTTGTCTCGTCTGGACGTCTTCTTATCTTCGCCACTCACAGCCGTAAGTGGAGCGTACCAGCTGGTGATGAACCGGAAGAAGCCTTTCGTCGCGGCATCATTCATCGAGTCCGCGTCATTCAGCCGCACCTTCAATCCTTCGCGCCGTTCCTTCTTACGTCCTGTGCTCTTCTCCAAGTCGCTACGCGAAAGACTGAAGCCTAACTGACTCCAATACCGTCTTCGAATGGCCGCAGAGTCTTTTCGTAGCAAAGGGGCGGCTGTAGCCAAACTGGTGTCGTTTGTTGAGCCCACAGTCGTCACGTTCTCTGTATCTCCTGCACTGTGGGGGCGAGTTCTCCTCGGCGAGTCGCTGCTGGTCAGTGGAATGGTCGGCGAGCTGCCGCTTCTCCTTGTGCGCGTCATGATCGGACTGGGCAGCGACGGCAGAGACTCGGCGTCTCTACTGACGCCTTTCACTGGCGACTTGTTCTTCAGGTTGCGTCTGCACCGTCGCCTGCGCTTCTCGTCCTCCACGGCCAAGTCGTCCACGGGGCAGACGTGCAGTCTGGAGGGCATGGGCTTGACCAGGAAGCGGCTCACCTCGTCCTCCTGCGCGTCCTCCTCGTCCAGTTCCGCGTCGTCCTCTTCGGAGGACAGTTCATGGGCGCCGTAGTCGTCGTCCAGAGCGTCCGAGCTGGAGCAGGAGCTGCAGCGGTCGCTGCTGCTGATGGTGGAGTCGCTCGCGACGCTGGCTTCGATGGGGATCGACGGCGAGCTCTTGTCGATCAGCATGTCCATCTCTGGCACTGCGAAGTCGTTGGTGATCATGGCCTGCATTTGTTTTAATTTCTAGGATGGCTGTAGTATGGTATACAGGTGCGTGTTAATCGACCAGACGACCAGCACTTGAACTCAGGCTTGGAGCTCTCTCTATAGATGGGTCCGTCTTCTTAGCGGCAGCGAGCCGATTGCACAGTGAGCCACAGCAACTGGCCGCGAATTTCCTTCTGGCTTTTCTTTCCTGGAGACAAGAACGCAAAGAAAGGGCGACGTAACGGCCAATGTATACCGCGTATATACGCTGTATACTCCTGACAGGCCTGATCGCTTGTACGATATTGCTCCTGCCAGACAGATGCAACGTATTGAAAACGTCAATGCCGGTGTTGGTGTGCGTGGATGCCGGTGCTGGTGTGCATCGGTTGCATTTCGCCAATTGCACGTTATGTAAGGAAATCAATCCCTCGCTTTGCTTGTCGGCCATTTCGCGCGGGAAAATGGATGTGGTCTCCTTTGTCCCCGGTGGACGACGACAGCCACGAGGCGAGATACAGTGCCACCGTGGCAAATCTTCAAGGAGTGTCAAGGCGCGAGACAGCAAGACTGCAGCAATAGGCTGATGAGTGGAGCCCAAGCTATTCACCTTCGTGAATGCTCTGTCGCCCGGATAATTGCCGGATAATTGCGATTATCTCAATGCTAGGGCTAGGTGGATACTTTTCCTAGGTGCCACTCCTGCAACGTGAGTTATCGTTGAAACGCTGCTAGCGTCAAGACTCCACCGTCAAGACGCTTGCGACGATCTCCACCCACGCAAGTATGCGCGATGGCGAATGCGCCTGGCCTATAATACGTTCGGAGGCGCATCAAGTTTGCAGGCTGTAAATGCAGCCATTCCATTAGCCAGCTGTTCTCTCCCACGTCCGCTGCTTCTGACTTGATTTTGGCACCATGAAACGCCTCACCCGAGCAATCGCGTTGCGGTGATGGAGTGGCGGTCACCAGCGGCTCGATCCCGTTGATTGGCAAGCTGCAACTGCACCCGTCTCAGGTAAAGCAGAACTCAGTGTCTTTCTTCATCCTTCAGCGCGGCGTAGTCTCAAATGAATGAGATGCAACACCGAAATGCAGAATCAATATCATTGCAAGTCTCGATCACCACATGTAGCACCACCTCCTTGCTTCAAGAACGCTATACATAGTGCACCACATCGAAACGCATTGGCACATGAAGGACTCGACCAGCACAAACACGCGGCCGTCACGTCCTGGTGGGCGAGGTGGCAGCGACCTCATCAAAAGCTTTGTGCATGAAGCTGACCAACGCCGCGCTGCCTGCCGGTAGGGTCTGCAATACCGTTTTGTTTTGCTGCAGCTGACGAGATCCGCAAGCGGCTTTGGGTTTTAGTTTCGCTAGGACTGGCTGCACATTGACGCCACAGTCTCCCGAACGCCGACATTTTCATCTACCGGCTGGTCCACACGAGCAATTGACTGTGAAAGATGATCGGGTGGAAATTCGGCCTGGTACTGTACTGTCAAACCAAGTGGAAGATGCGGCAGCGGTAGTGGGAGGCCTGTTCGCTTCCAAACAACCACACTATGGCCGAAAACTATCGCTGACTCCCGCTATGCTTCCTGCTGCAACGGCAGCGGCGGCATCTGGAATGAGTGCGAACAATAAACCAGTGTTCACATTCACAAGGCGCAAGTTGCAAATGGAGAGTGTTCAGGCTGCTTTATCATCGCCAGGGTCACAAAGCCCACAACGAGCAATCCTCGGTAGTCCGGCTGCCGTCGCTGTGGTCACTTCGCAACAACTTGGTCACCGACCAAAAGCGAGCAATTTGGCCGCTAAGCTGGACGCGATTCTGCGTAGTTCACCTTGGATGCGGCGTAAGGTTGTTTTGCAGCCCCAGAAAACAACTCGCGGGTTCCCTAATGCATCAGCATTGCGACTACTACCAAGCCATCCACCTCCACAGCCTCCCAGTCAGCCCATTCAAGAAGACACAACACCTACTTCGAACACGAATCCCACAAGTAGTAATCATTTGGCGAAGCACCACCGGAAGACGGGCTTCAACATCAATATGAAGAATCCAAACGAGACGGAGAAGCGTATCCTGGCTACGTTTCATCGCTGTAGGTGGCCCGTTTGTTGCTGTGGTTGTGCAGATATTTTCAAGAATGATGAATTCTTATGCCCTGGTGTGTTTGCTAGTTGTTCGGATGTGGCGGGAGCGGAAACGACGATCGGAGCAGGCAGCTCTAAATCTCGTAAATGGGATTGGCGCTGCTCAACAAAAACACAATGTGATCAATGGAAATAGTGGGCGAGCAGGTGGCAAATTGCGCCGTGAGCTAGACGCGCAGTCTTCGAATGTTGCAAGCATCTTGAGTCGACGGCTAATCGGAGAGGTACCAGCATTAAAGTTCTTTGACGAAATTGATCAAAACTCAGCAGAGCCGACAATTACCGCTACTAGCCCGGCACGAAAGGTGGTGAGCACTAAACCCGGCATCGATATTCCGCCCAATGCAACGCCGTCTGCGAATCCGCGCCCATTATCAATTAGTGAGATAATGACAGGAGCGATAAGAACATCACCGCAACGTCGCGCCACACCTCGAGGTGTATGCTATACATTAGACGCATCAGGGTTTCGTCATGTCAAGATGCAGTCGGGTGTAGTAAAACTTGCAAAAACAACGAACGCCCGGCCATGCCAGGGTCGGCACAAGAAGCGTGAAGATACCTCTATGGAGAGAGCAATGAGTGTAAGCTTACGGCGCAAGTACGTGCTGCTAACTCTGTTTCTTGGGTAGAGCTATCAACACGAGACGGTATTGATCGCCTATGTCGCAAAGCAGGATGGCTCGACGCGTGAGGGTTAAACGTCAAACTATCGGAAGACTCACTGACGACTTCCACAGGTCCAGAAAACAACTTACAGCGAAGCTTGAAGCACAGCTTGGTGCGTTTGATGATAAAAACTGCGCTGTTGCTTGAATGGCTAACGCTTTCTTCGTGCTTCGATGCATTGCAAATAGCTCTGCGCCAAGTCGAAGCCGAACGAATGTTTGACAAACGTTTATCTCTTCTTCTTTCCAGTGACACTGAGCTGCCAGCTCACATGGCTGCCAAAGAACTAACCCTGGCCAGACTGCGTTTCAAAAAAGCGAACTTGCAAATGAGCTGCCAAACGTTGGCTGTGCTCGGAGATGCGCTGCGCCGTGTAGAGGCAGCAGGCGAGGCCAGCGGACTAGAGATTTCTTTGGGCGAGCATCGGTTTCTCGAGATGTTTCGCTGTGCTGTGGAAGGCGACCACGCGCTAACACCGCTGCTCACTGACGGCATTATCAACCAATTCACCGCCGAGCAACGCCAAAAGCCTCTTGTTGCGGTAAGCTCATGCTTCTTCTTGACTGACATCGTAAACACTGCGGCTTATACAATTCGTTTATCGTTTTGTAGGGCCTACTCGGGTTGCTAAAGCGGACAGAAGCGTGAGTCGTACTACTTCAGCTCATTTATCTGGTAAACACATCACGCGCAAGGAAATTTCAAAACTTGTCAAAAATGCTTTCTTACTTGGTGTCGGTATGCTCCATGCTTTTACAATGTTGTCGTGCTCGTACCAGCTTCCATCTTGGTCAAGTTAATCGGGAGAGCACCCGATGGCCGTTGGCGCAGATCAGCACCAATGGCACCTCGGCCTGACGCTGGAGAGGTAGACCCCAAGCTTGAAGGACTTGCAGATCGGTGGTTTGGTGAATTGCTGAGGTCCAACCCGCCCAGCAAACCACCATCTTCATCTTCATCAATAGGTGGCGTCAAATCCATACGCTGGAAGCGATACATCACCACACCCACAATGATAATAGCAGCGATGGCTGCAGCCACACTCCCCACGACAGCAAGCCACACCGGCCAACTGAGCGAAGACATGACGTACTCATCGCTTTGAGCATACTGCACACTGGCGTCAAACTGCAGATACACTCCGTCACATGTTCCGTTGAGTTGATTTCTCGTTTGCAACGCATAGCATGACTCCACTGCTGAGCTGTTTGCCTGATTGGTCACCAACTCCACCGTCTCAGCAGCCCAGGGCACCTTGTAGTGGAACGTTCCCGCCTTCATATCACTGCCCCTCGATCCGTCTGCTACAAAATGGTACGTCGTGGTCTCCCCAACACTTCCTACATCACTGGAACTATTGGTTTTCCAAGCTGCCAGCAACTGTCCGCACTGCACCAGTCCACTCTGGTGGAACATTTTGACAGCCAAGCAATCCGTCGACACACACTTGCTCGGCTGCTTAAAGAAAATCCAGTCATTGACCAGATTGGAGGCGTTCAGAACTGTGAGATCTTGGCCAATTGCGCATTGCTGGAAGCGTCTGGAGAGCGTGGCGTTGCCCAGACAGCGACGTCTGTTCTTGGCCTGGAACAAGTTCGTGCACCCGACTGTGGTGCTCACACACGAGTGGCCGGCAGCGCAGCGACACTCGTCGCCATTACAGAAGACGTCGTCGATCTGGATGCTTCCTGAGGCGTCGCAGACGTCCACAACGTCGCTAGCAGCCGAGGAGCTGCAGTTCTTGGCCAAATACCCGCAGGCGCTGCACTCCGACGCGGTTGAAAGCTTTGCAAGAACTGAAACCAGCACTAAAAGCACAAAGAAAGACATGGGTCGATGCAGTAGCGTCTTGCGCGTAGAATGAATGCCTGTATGTGTCGCGAAGAGGTCTGTGGACGTCATGGCAAGCCGCTGATCTCGACGTATCCCTTCGCGTTCTGATGATGAACAACGAAAACTGGACATAGTCACACATGGGTATTATGGTTGCTCTAATAATGGACGGTATAGTAACTCCAGGTTTCCTACACATCCTATTCGCCCTGAATACAAGACCCTTAGTTACCCAAACCGGTTTGGGTAACGAATATTGGGTAGCATGCACTATGCCCAATTCTATAGGTGGTTTCGAATATGAGCGCGAGGGTCGGCTTTCGACGACGGGATGCGAACGCTTCGGACGCCGTTGCAGCCATCCTGAACCCGCATGAAGGCTACCGGTATGTAGTTTACATATCTGTATGCTTCGGTAGCAAGTGGAATGCCCATATTCGCTCTGTACCCTCTGAAAAGCTCTTATTTCTACCTTCATTTCCACGGTTTCCATGCTTTTGATGCTGTAGAGAGAAACAGGTTCGCAGAGGCATCACGCCCAAGGACTTTGAACGAGAGAACAAGCTGCGCGTCAAAAAATTGCAAGAAGAGAATCGAGAGATCGAACGACAGCGACGAGCGGTGCGAGATCATTGACATTGTTGTTGGTTGGTATCCATTGGAGCTTATCTTCTGAAGCTTTGGATGTGGACTGCAATGCATGAAACTAGGAGGAGGCCAAGCAACAAGAAGATTTCAAGTTGAGGAAGTTTAAGAGTGCACGGTCGCGTGTGTACAGTGAGGAGGTATTGCAGCGAGACGCTGTGAATAGTATCTTTGATACGTTTTGGGTAATGCTTGGAGTGCACTGTATTGCAGACTGAAAGCCAAGGAAAGAAGCACGAATTTCTTCGTCGTGGTGGGCGGACGCCGTCACTTGCGTCCGCATCTGGGTCCAACGCGTCTTTGCCGTCGACGCCTCGGTCTGCACCACCAAGTGCCAGCGGATCAAGATCCGAACTACATTCTCCAACGCACTCAGCAACTAGCAGCAGAAGTAGCAGTCGGACTTATCGTAAAGCTCCAGTACCGTCTGTGCACGAGCTTGAACGAAGAGAGGAAACCTTGAAGCAAAAGGTGCGTCAGTCGGACAGACTATTGGTACTGCTGTCAATAAAGTTGGTGGCGCTAATTGTGTGTGTGTCTCTTTGAAATGTAGTCCAAAAAGGAGCCCGTGGATTTTATCAACGCTAACGCATGGGAAGTGATCAAAAGGCGCCATCAAAGCACTCTCATCATGTAGAGACCACTCGGCCTGTGCACCGCAGCTACGGGCGAATTCCTCGGTACTTGCTGGAGCGCAAAGAGCAGTGGGCACGGGAAGAGGAAGAACGCCGACGGAATGCACCCGATCCGGATTGTCCTCCTGGTATGGTGCTACTTGACGAGGATGAACGTGTGCGTACCCTGGAGGTGTTGCACAAGTCGCTGATTGAAGCCCAGACGCGCATGAATGCGATGCCATTATGCATTGAAACCTTCAACCAAATCCGACGTAAGAATGAACTGGAGACGAAATTGCAGGAGATCGAGGATGCTATCAAGGTCTTCGACCGAGCTAAAGTGTACGTAGCTGCCCCACTCAAGGATTCAGGCGATAGTCGTGCAAGCTTAGCTGCATAGCAATAGCTCCAAAGTCACGTGTATTAATTAGCAGCACGTTACTGGAAACGAAACACGCCCGATGTACAGCTGGGACCCTTAGCTCACCGAAGATAAAAATGCCTCTACGTCATCTGGCTCGAGTGCGTTGTACTCTTCTTCGGTGACGACCGGCTGCTTCTTCGATTTGCACTTGAGGTTATAGCGGTGCCATTCCGAGCGGAAATGCTCACGGTATTTGGTCATATCTGCGCTGAAGTCACCGCCGCACGTGCTGCACGGCCGGGTTTTCTTTGTCTCGCCAGCAGCGGCCTGTGTTGGTGCTACAACTGGCGCCGGAGCAGGGGCAGCAGGACCAGACAGCCCGAGCCGCTCTGTCTTTTTCGAAATCTCGTCATCGATCGTGTGCTCGCCCTCCTGGTGGCTCTTAAGGTCGATCACTTCCAGTGAACCTTGCCCAGCGGTGTGCTCTTGCACGAGTGAGTTGATGATGCGGTAAGATCCAGGTGTGATGAGCACCACCATGCGCACTGTGTCGCTTCCAGCCTGCTCCACGATCTCTGCACCTTCCTTCAGCAGTCCTTCTTTAATAACCTTTGCACCTGCTGCGGGCGTCGTCACCTGAATTTTCATCTTAGCACGCGCCAACGGGATGTGCTCTGGCAGCTTCTTGATCAACTCCAAAGCCTGTTGCTTGGCACTTCGGTTCGGAATCACGGCGTAGTGGATCTCCTTCATCACGCGCTCGATCACAGTGTACTGCCACAACAACAATCTCACTAAGACCAGTATCCCCAAACAAGTACAACTTGACGAAGAGTTAGACGCACCGGGTACGGGCGGTTGGACGTGGGGTTCACGCACTTGTCGGCGATAATCGTGGCGATATCCCGGTACATGCTGCACCACACAACAAAACGCTCAGCACCAGACTACAACATCGTCTCTGCATTCTGGACAATTGCATACTTCTCCACGAGAGCTTTTCGCTCTCCTTCCGACACCTGCAGCTCGCCGTGGTCGAGGATGACGCGGCATGCCTGCTCTTCTGTCTGCACATTGAAGGCCTTGGACCAGTCTGCCTTCTTGGAGAACTTGCCCTACAATAATAAAGCTTATTAGTAAACTTATGCTTGCAATAGTATGGATTGTATTAGCGGCGCAGACCTTGGAGACGTTCTCGTAGACTTTGGCGATCTGCAGCACCTCATCGATGTCCTCCTCGACGCCGTTGCGCCAGTTGAAGACCTTGTTCTTGTAGCAGGCGATCTCGAAGCGCTTGCCGCCCTTGCGCATGCGCACGATGGCCACGTTCGTGAGCACGATCTTGCCCACGGGCTGACTGATGCGCCCGCCGCTCATGCTGCTCACTGTTCCGGGTTGAAAGCGTTTAACTGGATGGCGAATGGGGATATCAGGTCTTTTTGTGTGCCAGTGTCACACATTTTGAGACAGCTCTATTTTGGATTGACACTAATTTGTGCATGAGACAACGGCTGCTATTCCTGCGACGTGAATGAACGTCACAGAGTGTCTACCTGAACCTGTCCACGTGACATAACCAGGTTCTGGTTCGGACCATGCGTACCCATGTTGATCTGCTTAGGAGCAGGAATGTTGGCGAGTTTGTCTACCATGCTGCAATAACAGCTCTCTTCATCGCCTGCGTGGCAGATGTATGTATTCGCGTGGGAATGAAGCTCCCCATCGGGACTTCGGTGCGCCACCAGCGGGACTGTCGTACCCGGACCATCGGGATGCTGCTGCTTGGGGGCAGCGACTTGCGACGCAAGCTCTGCCCACGAGATCGTGCCGACGTGACGACTTGTGCTATCGTCGCTGCCACTCCGTGCTTGACGGCTCGTGATGTCTCTGATGCCGTAGCGGAGATCGGCACTGGATTCATCGAGCAAGCGTGCATTATCAGACGAGGACAAGCGCGGTGCTGCTCTCATGAGCCGAGTCGGGAGCTCCGAGCGTCCTCCACTCACATAAGAGTCGATAGATGTATCAAGGTGTCAATGCAAACGACGACGCTGTCCTCGACGCCGCCCTCGTGATCTGCGTTCGCGGCGCGAGTAACATTCATGCGATCGATCGCCGAATCCATGTGTAACAACAAACTTGTTGCAGTTGGAGATTGGGCGGTCGACGACGTCGTTGACGCCCGCGTCAATGACGTCGCTGCAGGCTGGGATCCTGGAAGCGAGCCGTGCTCACCAGGAGGACGCACCGAAACATGTAGAGCTGCATCCTGCTTCGCTATCCCTCAACTGCATGGTCCGCCAGGCTGGTTGAACCAACAGCATGAGGGCAGTGCTTGCAGCATGCATAAAACCCTCGGAAAGAACATGACGATCGTCATCAGAGCCCGAGCCCCGCCTCGATCTTTCATGTGGCTTTGTTCGAGTCGATCTGATCCAAGAAGCATGTCCCCACTCGGCGTCCGTTTCTAGAAAGTCGACCAAGTTCCGCTCGAACGGCGGCGCTTTGGCCTCCAGCCGCCGTGCGCCATTCATTGTCTACTAGGAAACATCCACCGCCCAGACGACCCGAAAGCGACACCTCCGAAGCGCTTCAAGGCGAGTCCCCGCTGTTGTCGCCGTGTTGTGAACGAAGCGCGGCGGCGACCAATCAGCGCGCGCGTGAGAAACGTCGGCCCGGTCTCTGCGCCGTTAACTTGATCTGAGAATGCTGCGCGATACAGATGGGGAGCAAGATGTAGCCGGGCGTTTCGCCTGCCTTTTGAGTGGTTGTAGAGAGCGTCCGATCGTAGTGTAGCCAGCCTCGAGCCACAGACCACGAATGCCATTTCTCATTCGCCGCCTCAGCTCGCAGTCAGTGACTGACAGTCGCATCGCCACCGCCATTTGATCATTCCGCGCTCTCTCGGAGCGAACGAAACATCCGCCAGCGCTATCTCCCCCATGAGCTCCTCGTGCGTCGTGCCCGTGTCGCCCGTAGCCGCCCTCAAGCGCGCCCGCAGCAACGACGCCGACCTGCGGCTCCTCAAGGTCAGCAAGCAGGCCGCCGCCTCGTCGCCGCACTCGCCGCGCGCGGCAGCTGTGGCCGCCGTCATGGCGCAGCAGCAGCAACAGATGCAGCAGGCCAAGGCCGCCGAGGACGCGCTGTCGCCCTTGGTGCTCGCCTGCGCCAACATTCGCTACGCCATCACCTTCATTCAGAACTCGCGCCGCCACGCGCTGGCGCTGTGCCTGCAGAACCAATGGGAACGCGCGCTTGCCGTGCTCGAGAAGATCGAGCGCGCCAACGACAAGATCTCCCGACAACGACGCGCCAAAGTGCGCGAGCAGGCCAACGCCAACGCCGACCGCGTGTTCGACGCGCATGCCTTGCCACTGCACCCTCCTCAGGTGCCGTCGCCCGTCAAGACGTCCAGCAAGCCCAAGAGAAGCGTCCGCTTCAGCGACGAAGTGCAAGTCGCCGAGGTCGAGATGATCGACCGGTCGCCGGCTGCCATGCCCATGCTCATGCGCGACGAGATCTTGGTGCTACGAGCGTCGCGCCCGATCCCGCTGCGCAACTTCTCCGAGTTCTGGAGCTCCTCGTCGTAGATCTATCTGTACCAATGCGTGCATTACAAAGATGTAGTAACTATCAATCAACTATTTATTGTCGTGATACAACTAAAATCAATAGAGTACATCTGCAGACAACTCCGTTGTTCATACTTGTTCATACTCGTTCGTATTTATAAGCAGAAACACACGCCTTGGTGTCGTACGAAGTTGAAGCTCTGCGTTGGAATAGGCTTAGGATAAGACGAAGAGAGTGTCTGGAAACTGAACCTACGCGACCGAGAAATCAGCGGCATATTAACCCAGTACCGTCTTAGTCAGCAACGACGGCGGCAAGCGAGACCGGACGCATTCAGCTAGATTTTCAGGGCTGTAGCGCGCCGAGAAGTGCACCAACACTAGCGTACCCACTTGTCGGAACAAGTTCTCGTGGGCAGCAATCTGAATGCGAGGAACATACACCCGTAGATTCAGTTAGTGTGGTCGTTAGTTTCCAGGCAATGCCACGTTGGCAACGCTACGTTCAAGTGGGCGGAACATTACCTGATCGAGATGTGTGTGCCCGCGCATTTTGGCATCCTCGACCGTCATTTTGTCGTCTACATACGTCGCCTGCGCCACAAACGTCACCGCGCACAAGTCAGCACCTCATTAACACAGTAGAACGACTATTAAACTGCATCAAGTTCACCTCTGTAACCAGAACTTTGACACGAAGCAGGTCCTTCGCCCTCTCCTCGGCCTTCGTGAACGCCTCGATCGTGGTGTCGCCCGTGTACGCGATTTCTGGGGTCAGTTCGACGCCAGTGATCTCATGACCGGCGCGTTTCAGCGCTGCGAGGTCCTTACCCGCGAGCAATTTGTACTCTGGCTTCAGCCGGCTCTTCCTCTCGTACAAAACGTAGCCCAGACTTGGCACTCGGTGCATTGTTGGCACTGCGCGCACCACCCACTTGGGCGATATCTGCACCTCGTCGAAGGGCTGCAATGGCACGAGGTTGGCTGGGAACGGCTCATCCTCTTGCATCGCTGCTGTGCTGTTCAAAATGCTCTCCAAGTGGGGAATAAGGTGCGCAGGCACGTAGTACTGCGCCGGCTTGAGCTTCTGCAGAGCGCGTCGAGCCGCGTGCGTAACCACAGCGCCGATGTGGTCCACGTGGCCGTGCGTGATGAAGATGTGCGTTTTACTCACCACGCGGCCGACGATGCAGCCCAAGTCGAATGCAACGTCGACGGAGTCCACGTAGCAGCAAGACTCGATGCCAGCGACGCAGCGGACGTGCAGCGTGTAGCCTCCAGCTTCGACCACATTGGTCATGATCAATTGGGTACACCAACCCAATTTGGGTCCCTTGCGTTTCTAGGTTTCAACCTGGTACTATAGTTTCCGACCTATATTTTAGATGTGAAAAACATTCACTAGAGCATCACGAAGCCACTGAATGCGACTCGTACGTCGCTCTCAACACACTTCATTCCCGTTCCTGCCGCTCTGTCGCAATGGCGTCGACCTCCGCTTCTCCTCCACGGCGTCGTATTCCGCCTCGACGCATTGCATTAGTGCTGGCTGTTTGCGCGTCGGACCTTTTGCTCACAGGTCTAGTATTCGGATGGGCTCCGCTGCTGCTGTTGTTACAGGAAGAAGGCCAATACCACGAACTCTGTGAAGACGCCAACGGTCCTACGTGCGTGGCCCAAGAGAACCGACTCAACCTCATCTTCGCCGTGGCTTCCGTGGCCATGAACGCCGGCGCGCTGCCCGTCGGCGTGTTCTTGGACCGAGCAGGACCCCGCGTGACCATCGCCTGTGCTGCGATCATCGAAGTCTCCGGTCTGACGTTGCTGGCGCTGGCCGACTCGCAGCAGTTCGACGTGTTCGTGCCTGCTTACCTGCTGATCGCCTTCGGAGGCTGCATCACAATGATGGCTTCGTACCCAGCCAGCTTCCTGATCATGCGCTACCAGACTGCCATCCTGGCTGCGATCAGCTGTCTGTTTGATGGCAGCAGTGTTATCTTCCTCGTGCTGTATGCAATTCATGAACGCTTTGGATTGTCACGTCAGGAGCTCCTCCTTGGGCTTGCAGTGCTGGCGGCAGCGATGTATTTGCTACTGATCTTCCTCTGGGGCCTGAACGAGAAAAGTTTACGTTCGCTTCGTAAACCACGAGTTACGGCCGAGAAAACGGATGTGTCGACGCCACAGCATGAACAGTTATTGGTGAAAGGAAAGGCGAATGACACTGTCTATGGCAGTGTGGAAGTCGAGCAGAATGGACCCAGGGTCCTACAGCTGAATGACGAAGCGGCTTTGCGGCTAGTAGACGTGCCGATGACCAAGCAGATGAAGTCGTTTGAGTTTGCGTACATCGTGCTGTACGCAGCTGTCCAAGTGCTGCGGGCTACAATTTACATTGGCACGGCGAACAAGCTACTGGAAAACTACGGCGACCGCGAACATGGCTATCTGTATACGAAGGTGTTCAGCTTCGTGCTACCGTTGGGCTTTCTCTTCGTGCCATCGATTGACTACCTCGTTGAAACGCGGGGTTTGTCAAAGGCACTGCTGTTTACGAACGCACTTGGTGTGGTATACAATGTGCTGGTGCTCATTCCGAGCCTGCCCCTGCAGTGTGTGGCCTTTTTCGTTTTCACAGCCTACCGGGCGTTCCTGTATGCGATTATGTCGGCCTTCACAGCAAAGACGTTCGGCCTCAAGAACTTGGGCTCGTTGATGGGCATCATCTTTTCTATTGGATCTGTCATCAGTCTTGCCGAGTACCCGGCGGTGTATCTCTCGAATTCGTGGTTTGGTGGAGACCTGACGGTGCTCAACAGCATTTCGCTGTTGTCCTGCTTGGCTCTGTTCCCATTGACTTCATACCTGCGGAAGTATGAGCACGACCGCGAGGAGAATCGACGTGTCGAGATTGCGCTGGAACATGGAGTTGCACATGACCATGGCGAGCGTGAGACGTACTCGTCTCTCATGGATACACCAACTCTCGGTGTGACCTACCTCCGATCGCCTGGCAACGCACCTTCCACCCATCCATTCTCGCCCGAGTCGGAATAGCTGAACCAGTATGAAGCTTCAATCAATCACTAGAGTTAGTCAGCCCATAGAATCGAGCACTCGACTAAGTATTAAACCTTTTGACCCTACATGTAGCCATCTCACCTTCAAATTGAAGTTGAGAACCGGTTCTTCACTGGTTTTCCCATCGGTATATTCTATATACTAGGTTTTCGGAGAACCACCTGTCCAATCGCATACCGGTAGAACCGATACTGTAGTACGTTGGGTGGCTGTCGCGGACTGTCATTCGGGAGTATCATCCGCCCGCACGGAAGGGAGTCAAGCCTCAGCACATCAACAGCCATGGCGAGTCGGTTCTGGGCCGGAGGTTCGTCTTCCGAGGAGGAGAGTGACGTGTCGGACGTGTCGGATGTGGAGACGTCGCAGCAGCAGCAGCAGCGCGCCGCCTCCCGTTGGGCCGTGCAGTCGGACTCGGAGTCGGATGAGGAGGTCCGCGTGGTGAAGAGCGCCAAGGACAAGGCGCTGGAGAACATGGAGCGCAACTGCGCCGGCATCAAGAACCACATGAAGATCAACGACTGGACGCAGATCCAGACGGAGTTCGACGAGCTGTCGAAGCTCATGGACCGCGCCAAGAAGACGCTCACGGGGCTCCCCACTTTCTACCTGCGCACGATGGTGGCGCTGGAGGATTTCCTGCTGGAGAAGGTGAAGAACAAGGCGGAGCAGAAGAAGATGAGCAAGGAGAACAGTAAGGCGCTGATCCGCATGAAGGGCAAGGTCAAGAAGACTCTGGAGCCGATCCGCAAGCAGATTGACGACTTCCGAGCCAACCCTGTGGACTCCAGTGAGGATGAGTCTTCGGAGAGCGATTCGTCGGAGAGCTCTTCCGAGGAAGAGTCGTCGTCGGAAGACAGCGACTCGGACTCGAGTGAGGCCAGTGAGGACAGCAGCAAGGCCTCGGACAGCGAGTCGGAAGAGAACTCGGATGACGACAAGTCGGATGATGATGACTCGAGCGATGACGACTCGTGGCCGAGCAACTCGAGCTCATCGTCGTCGTCTTCAGAGGACGATGACAACATGCCCAAGGGACGTGCACGATGGTTGAAGCAGACGCCCGTGGTGACCAAGGCCAAGAAGGTCAAGGGACCCAAGGTGGTCAAGCAGCGTGAGGCTCGCCGTGACTCGGAGGATGAAGACGCCAAGAAGGTGGCTGTTGAGGAGGAGCTGAAGCTCACCCCTAGTCAGTTCGACCGCCGCGTCAAGGAAGTCATCGCTATGCGTGGTAAGAAGGAATGGACCTTTCGGAGCAGCTGAACCTGCTGCGCAAGCTGGCTAACTATGCTCGTCGCCTTGGCCCTGCTCGTCAGGTGGTTGCTACCATGTACCTTGTGGGTACGTCTCTGTTCGACACGTCGTCGAAGATTGACCGTGTCATGTCGGCGCGCCACTGGAAGTTGGTGCAAAAGGACATTTCCTCTATCCTGACGCTGCTGGAGAAGAACCCCGAATTCTCATTGGCACCGCTAACATCGGAAGACCAGGCTGACATCGTCCGTGCTGGCCGTGAGAACGTCACTGCTGCGCAACAAGCGGCTGCTGCTGCTGAGGACGCTGAAGAGGACATGAACTTTGTGGACACGTTGCCTCAGGCTGGCAAGAAGGGCACGATCAAGGTGTCAGGTGACCTCGCTGCGTTTGTGGAGCGCCTCTCTGAGGAGTACACGAAGAGCCTGCAGCAAACTGACCCGCACACGAGCGAGTACGTTGCTCGTCTTTTCGATGAAAACCTGCTGATCGAGGTGGCTGAGCGCGTCCAGACGTTCTGCGTTCGCAAGAACGAGTTCCAGCGCGCGGCCACCATGGCGCTTGTGCGTGCTGAGCTGATTTACTACAAGCACGACACGGTTGCTTCGGCATTGTTCGAGGCTCAGGCAAAGCGTGCGAAGTTTGGTGACCCGGCGTTCCTGCACCCTGCATGCACCAGCTCAAACGCTGTCATTTCAAAGAAGTTTGACGTGTCGACGACGCACCCTGGATCCGTAATGGGACAACCCACCGTTGAAGCTAAGGTGGTCGACGCGGAGAAGCAGCTGCGTGAGGTGTGCCGCTTCGTTTTCCAGCACGGTGACATTCGCGCCAAGACGCGCGCTATGCTGTGCCGCATCTACCACCACGCGCTGCACGACCGTTTCCACGAGGCGCGTGACTTGCTGTTGATGTCTCACATCCAAGACAACATTACGGACGCCGACATCCCGACGCAGATTTTGTTCAACCGCATGATGGCCCAGCTGGGTCTGTGCGCGTTCCGCTGCGGACTGATCTGGGAGGCGCACGCGTGTTTGTCAGAAATCTGCACGGGATCCCGAACGAAGGAGCTGCTTGCTCAAGGTCTGCAGTCGTTCCGCTACGGCGAGCGCGACCTGGAGCAGGAACGCCTGGAACGTCGTCGCCAGGTGCCGTACCACATGCACATTAACCTTGACCTTCTGGAGACATGCCACTTGGTGAGCGCGATGCTGCTGGAGGTGCCGAACATGGTGAACTCGCGTCTGTCGGACCGAAAGCGTATGGTGTCAAAGGCGTTCCGCAAGCTGCTTGAGTTCCACGAGCGTCTGGTGTTCGAGGGTCCTCCTGAGAACCCGCGTGACCACGTGGTCTCGGCTGCTAAGCTGCTTGCTCAGGGCTCGTGGCGCAAGAGTGCCGAGCTTCTGGTGGGCCTTCCTGTGTGGGACCTGTTCCCAGGTGCAAATGTGAGCCAGCGCGTGAAGTCCATGGTTCAGCACAAGATCCAGGTGGAGGCTTTGCGGACGTACCTGCTGGCCTTCAGCGAGGAGTACGACTCTGTGAGTCTCGCTCGCCTCATGGAGATGTTTGAGCTGGATGACAAGACTGTACACAGTGTTGTGTCCAAGATGATGATCAACGAGGAGCTGCAGGGTGCGTGGGACCAGTCCTCCCAGGCAATTGTTCTGTACAAGACTGAGCGTTCGACGCTGCAGACTCTGGCGGTGCAGTACTCAGATAAGCTCTCACAGATTGTAGAGAACAATGAGCGCATGATGGACCTTCGCTCAGGCACGGGCAAGGAGGAGTGGGGTAACCGCCGTGGCGGTGCCGATGGACGTCGTGGTGGCGGTGGCCGTATTGGCTTCAGTGCGGGCGGCGGTCGTCGTGGTGACAATCAGAGTGGTCGCGGTGGCTTCCGACCTCGTCGCGGCGGAGGCGGCGGTGGCGGCCGCGGTCCTCGGCAGCAGCGCCAGTAGAAATGGTCTCGCAGTGAGGGCTACACAATGGGTAGTTTCCATTCGGTAGACGGTGGAGGAAGAATAGCACGTGACAGTTGGCTGTACTTTCAATGTTGTGCTGATTGGGAGGCAGCTTCCAGCCTCTCACATTGTGGGTGCGGTCGTCTTGTGCACCTTGTGCAGTTCTCACACAATACACGGCGGCTGGATGGCTGGATCCCGGAAACGAAGTATAGTATTAGCGGTCAGTGTGTCGTTCGTCGTGCAATACAATACTACATGCTACACACACGATAAGTAGTTGTGCTCCGTGCAACGTCTTCAGTTCCTATTATTTCTTACGTTTTTGTTTTTGTTTTTCTTCTTCTGCCTCCAGCGTCGCGAGACACTCCGCAATTGATTCCATCTCGGACAAGAACGGAGTCTTACCGCTTCTGTCCAGCATCACGGAAATCCAAATAACCGACTTCAAGTAAAGCATACGAGATGCGAACTCGTTAATCAGCAGCAGTAGTCGCAGTAGGTGCTGCTGCCGCTTCACGTCCATTGGCTTCTCCACGAGCTCCACGACCGCGTCCTCGACCGCGCCCACGTCCACGACCAGAATGCCGCGCTCGGCCGCCTCGACCATTCTGCTCATTCTCACGTGTATCGTTGTCTGCATCACGAACTTCCACCTCCTTCTTCTCATCGCCATTGCTTTCTCCACTGTCCTTCTTCCCTGTCTTGCGTCCACCTCTGGACTTCCTGTTCGACGGCGCAGGGGCAGCTTTATTTTCTACCTGCTTTACTGCTTCTGCTACTGCTTCTGCATCAACACCACCATCATCTTCCGCCTCTGCAGCAGCATTTTCTCACGAGTTTTCTTGTTTTTCCCATTGCTGCTCGTCCGTCCACGTCCTCGACCTTTGCCACGCTTTCCACGTGTCGTTGGAGTGCTGGCATCGTCTTCTCCTGGGGTCTGTTGTCCACTTTCTGCTTCATTATCCTGAGCACTATCTCCTTCAGCAGCAGGCACGGTGGCCTCAGTTGCAGCTACAGAGTCCGTCGCTTTCTTCCCACCTCGCTTGCCATGACCTCGAGCCTTCCTGAACTCCCGTCCTTCATGGAAGGACGACGACGTGGCTGTGACTTGGTCCGTTGGGATCGGGCTCTGGTAACCAGGGTCGTCTCGGTCCAGTTGGTCCAGTGACAGCTCAATGGAGATGCCAGGGATATGGCGCTTGGTCTCAATGCGGTCCAGTCCTTCCTCCAATGGCTCGTAGACGTCCACTGTCTCAATGGACGAGAGGCGCGTCACTTGGTGCAGATTCTGCACGCGGTGCTTGAGAATCTCCGAGACAGTCACAGCCTTGCTGATGGCATTGCCCATCGCCTTCAACACCACGCGACGCTCGCTTTTTCCTAAGTTATAGTACAATAAAATCATTGCAATAATTATTGTTAGATACAATAATTATATCTTTAAAAATGTATGGATACAAATGATAAATAACCTACCAGGAAGAGACCGTTGGCGTACGAGATGTAGCTGCGCACTTTGCCCTGCTGTGTGATGCGGATCTCATTGGGCTCCACAGTAGTCGGCTGCTCTTCACGACGAGGCTTCTCCACGCGGCGATACTTGTCCATTCTGGCAAGAGACTTACAAGAATAGTTGTTTTTGGCTTGTGTGGTTATTGGCGCGTTTGCCGAATGGACTTGGTTTCAAGGAAAGATCTGTACGCAAAGTAGCGGTATGAAGTAAGGATATGAAGTGAGTTGAGTTTTGTATGTGGCTAGGGAGTGTTGGTGAGGCTGGGCGCAGGTCGATGTTGCTGCTGGTAGACTTTGGATGCAGTGCTTGTTGCAGGAATTGAGAAAGCTGGTGCAGTTTCTCGTCTGTTTCGCGCTTTTTAGCTGCTGCAATGGCGCATTCCTGCTGCAGACGCGCGACGTTTTCTTGTGTGGTGGTCAAATTTGCAGTCAAGTTGGCAATTTGTGAACGAACGTGGAGCTCTTGAAGAATGAGGGCCCTCGTCTCATCTGCGTCATAAACCATCAATCAGTCAATACACACTGAAGTGCATGCAGAGAACGATTGTGGCAACCTTCGGTGTCCAGGATCTCCAGTTTGGCTTTCTGCAAAGCTTTGCGCAGGACGCGCACCACGCACTCGTAGCCGCCCACTTCCATCAGTCGCTTCTCCGCCAGCACTTTATTTTGCACCGCGAGAGCCTCCGACGCTGCAAGGGCTGCCTCGTCCCTCTCCAGCTCCTCTCGACGGAGCTTGATCGAGTAGGCTTCCACCGTGAGTTTCTCAGCTGCTTCAATCGTCGTCGAGATGTCATTCCGCGTCGACTGCAACTGCTCTGCCACTGCTTGAGCCTCTGCACGAGCGCAATCGATGCGCATGTGGAACTCATTGCTCTCGGCAGCATTCATTGCTTTACTATCTCTCTAGAATGTTTGCATCAATGATGTAAGCCCAGGAATAGCAAGAACAACAATTACAGCAAACTATTACCGGTGCAACACATTGAAGTTAAAAAGTTACTTTTGGGGTCCGTTACGGAGATTCCATGATCTATACGGCGTTGCCCAATACATTACGTCAGAGCCAATAAAACGGCTCAACTGCCCCTTCCACCAGTGCTTGGTCCCCACTTTTTCATTCTCGAATTCGCCTTCACACTACCAAGCATTGGCTATCGTCGTATTGATCTCAGCGGAATACTTTTCCTGAAAAAATGTTGATTGGATCTCTTTGCAAGACACTTGTCTTGACTTTGACACTTTCGACAATGCTACTGCACAGTCCTGTTGCTGCCGAAGCAGAGCAGGAAGGCTGTCGATGCAAACGGACCATGAAAGGCCGAGAGCATCTGCACCCGAAAGTGCACTCGCTACCAGCCATGTCGCTGGAGGAAACTCAAGAGATCGAGAAATTCCCCAAGCACTTTGACTGGTGCGAGCGTGGCTTCTGCGTGCCATCGTGGAACCAACACATCCCGCAGTACTGCGGCTCTTGCTACGCCCACGGCGCCATGTCAAGTGCCCAAGACCGTATCAAGATCCGGAACAAGGTGCACCATTACAAGGGCGCCGACGTGATGCTGGGGCGTCAGAGCTTCCTCAACTGCGCACCTGGCCACGGCCTCTCGGCTGGCTGCGATGGTGGCGAAGCTGCCGATGTCTACGAGTTCATGCGCCTTTACGGCCTGCCGGATGAATCCTGCCTGCCGTATAACGCTACAGATCACACCAAGTTTGCAGCTACTAATGGCACTTGCCCACCTCACGGATACTGCATGAAGTACGTGAACTTTACAGCAAGAGGCGAACTTCATTGACTGTGATACTGACTTGTTGGTCTTAGTTGCATGTACACCCCAGAGAGCAAGAAAAGCCGCAATGCTTCCCCGTGACCAAGGTGGTGCGCTATCGTGCCAAGAGTTATGGCCATCTCTCGGGTGAGCTTGCCATGATGAAGGAAATCAAGAGAGGAGGCCCCATTACATGCGGCATCGCGTGCAGCGAAGGATTCACCTTTGGATACAAGGGTGGCATCCTTGAGGACAAGACTGGGTTCATGGACATCGACCACGACGTGGAAATCGTCGGCTGGGGAGAGGAGAATGGCGTCAAGTACTGGCACGTTCGGAACTCGTGGGGCACATACTGGGGAATGAACGGGTTCTTCAAGATCATTCGCGGTAAGAACAACCTTGGAATCGAGGCTGACTGCGCCTACATGGAGCCGGACATCAGCGACGAAGAGTTGGTGTTTGAGGAGAAGCTCATGTACGGCGGCTCTATCTTTGGCATAGCTCCTTTCAAAGAGGACGCCAGCGAGCACTCGATCAAAGACACGACGGAGGACATCACGAGCAGTGACCACCACACGGGCCATGATTGGAGCACGGACTCGACGACAGCCTTCTCAACCACACCCCGCCACGACGATGGCTCTTTCGCAGGCTGCGCCGTCATGTTCTTCGTGGCTGGCTGCGTGTGTGCGGCACTGGCTGCTGCGCTGGTGCTCAAATTCCGCGGCCACCGCTACGTGTATCGCTCGATTCCGTGAAACAACTATCGACAGGAGGCCGACCAGGCCGCAGTCATTGCGTGTGTAGACAAGATCAGATAGCTTTTCCCCAAGAGAAGCTATATTCCGCGATCGTTCCATTCAGACCACTTCAATATAGCTTGTCGGCCTCAGTGCCGAGAACAATACCAGGAGTTTAGCCCAGTTGTAGCCTCCGAACTCTTTCTGAAGCGGAGATTAAGCTAGAAGCGGTCAAAAGGACCCCATCCTCTTGTTCCGCCCATGTGATTACCACACCCCGGTTGACATGGTCCCACCTTGAATAATCCAGCGTTCAATCGAGGAGGGTACACTCCCACGCCGCAAAGCCCCCACCGCCACTCATGGCGCTCTCTTTCGAGGTCTTACTACGCACTTGCCCGCAGATTTCGTTGGCGCAAGCAAAGCTTACCGACCCCGTGGAGTAAACGTGCATGGAGTAGGTGGGATACGTCGTAATCGATCGATCTCATCGCCCCCAGTGCCATCTGCTGTGCTGTCACTAGGTCATATGTGCGCCGCAAGAACAGCTCGCTTCTAGCTGCAACTGAGGAACCATTGCCGTTGTATCTGTACCCATACGACGGTGCTAACAGAACGTGAGAATAGTTGGAAAGGATCCGTACGTCCTCACAAGTGCATTGGATGAAGCAGTTTCGTCGATCCTCCATGGCCTATGGTCATAGAGCGTTGAACCCCCTGAATTGGCATCGCTTGACATTTTTCTGAACCCGTTTGACTTGATCTTTGTATACAGCAAATCAAAAAGGTACCCGGTGTTCAGCTCTTGGACGATCGAGAGCTCTTGGAAAAGCTGTGGTCGAATTTTGGACTGGTCTCCGTCGTCATCACCTTGAGCAACGACCGACAACCAACAGCACGATCACAACACGGCAGTGCACTCGAGTGTGTTACTGTGCATGTGGTCGTGTCTGTAGGGTAAAAATCCTGTGATGACGCACGGGAGTGAACTGCTGCGCACCACCACGCAATCTGCCTACCACGTGAGACTCGGGACGCTTCTTGAGTCAGGGTCAGGGTCAGCAAACCGTCCGGTGCGATCCGACTCGCTTCGTCCGTCAACCCAGTGCGAGGGGACGTGTCACATCTCGTTTCACCACGTGCAGCAGACGACAGATCGAAACCCACGCTGCGATGGGACTTCTGCGTGTTCTCAACGCCTTCGGGCCGCACACCATGGACCTGGTGCGCTTTGGCAAAGGGTTTCAAGCCCACACCGCTGCAGTGGATCAGTTCCAATGGAGCTACTTGACGCGCCCTGCTGTCGACCCCAAAAGTCGAGAGATCGTGGTGTTCTTGCATGGACTGGGGTCGTCCAAAGAGGCCTGGGTGCGCGTCGCAAGCGGCCTTGCCAAGAACTACCACGTGGTGATCCCCGACCTACCGGGACACGGCAAGACGACCCCACTGGACCCGCACATCAACTTTGCAGCGGACCGACAAGCGCGACGACTACACGAGTTCTTCGAGTCGGAGCTGTACCCGAACAACAAGGTGCACCTAGTCGGCACCTGCATGGGTGCTACCGTTGCTGGGGTGTATGCAGCAATGCATCCGACGCGGGTGAAGTCTCTCACGCTGCTGTGTCCGTGGGGGATCTCGATGCCCAATCTCAGTGTCACGATGAGTGACGTCGAAGACTTGGACAAGTTCGCTCTGGTGAGTCCCACCGAGACCACGATGACGACGGATCTCGGTGAATCTCGCGTCCGGTCGACTAGCTCCGAGACGGTGCACACGCCTCGCATTCTGCAAGCACTCGCAATATCGAAACGAGGTCGGGGCAGTGCCGTTCTACACAAAGTTGTGGTGGACATGCTCGCACACCCGACAATCCTGGAAGACAAACTGCACCAGATCCGAGCCAAGACGATGGTAGTCTGGGGCGAGCAGGACGAGGTGCTGGATGTGTCGTGTCTCAAAGTGATCGACGAGAAGCTCAACATCACACGGAAAGAAGTGCTGGTGCTGGACAAGTGTGGCCATCTCATCCAGAGCGACAAACCCGACGAGTGCGTCGACGTGCTCAACAAGTTCCTCGCTGACGAGGAGCTCAGCTTCACGTTCGTTCTCGCCGGACAAGAGTCCGTCGTAGCATTTTAGCCAGCCCAGTTAGGTCACGCATAAGTATTTATCAATGTTATAAAACCGTTCAAACATCGGATCCCATGACATATATCGCCAAGTACGTGTCCAGCAGAATGATTGCAAGTAGGTGAAGTAATCATTAACATCCACTCGGCAGCTGCCATTTTCCCCTTTCCACCAATCACTGCGCAGCGTAATCATCACGTAAATCGAGGAGCTCCGATAGTCATCGAGGACGAGTCCTGAGCTCGCCATTGCTCCATTCTCCACGCAGAAACGATGTGGAACTCGGTGCTGACGTCCGTCATGGACACCGTTCGCTTCGTGTCAGGATTCTCGGCCAGGAGCGCCAGTGTCGACGACTACAACTGGAGCTTCATCGAGCGAGCAGGCAAAAGCGAGCAGGACGCGGACGTCGTCGTGTTCCTGCACGGCTTCAGCTCCGTGAAGGAGTCGTGGGTGCGCGTGGCTCGCGGACTGGACAAGCGCTACAAGATCGTGATCCCAGACCTGCCAGGACAGGGCCGCACCACTCCTCTGGACGCCATGGCCAACTACTCGATGCCCAGTCAGGCCCAGAGGCTGCACGAGTTCCTGCAGAAGGAGGTGGCCCCTGACAAGCAGGTCCACCTGGTCGGCTGCTCCATGGGCGGCATGCTGGCTGGAGTGTATGCAGGACTGTACCCGGACCGGGTCAAGTCGCTGACGATGCTGTGTCCGGCAGGCATCTCGATGCCCCGGAAGAGCGAGCTATTGACCATGCTCGAAGACAGCGGACGCAATCTACTGCTCGCACACACACCGGACGACGTGATTGAGATGAACCAAGCTATCAGCTACAGGAAATTCAACCTTCCTCGCGGGATTGCGTCCATCGTTGCGTCCGAGAGAAAGAAACAGTTGCCGGTGTTGGAAAAGATTGTTGGGGACTCGCTTGGAAACCCGACTGTGCTTGAAGACCTGTTGCCGAATATTCGGGCCAAGACTTTGGTCATGTGGGGGAAGGACGATCGTGTGCTGGACGTGTCGTCGCTGGAGGTTTTGCAGCAGAAAATCACACCAGAAGCACAAGCTCAGGTGCTGCTCTTTGAAGATTGCGGCCACATCGTCCAGCATGAGAAGTATGCTGAGTGCACTGCCGCAATCAACAAGTTCCTGGCTGGTGATGCAGTTGCAGTAAAGGACCTAGTGAAGTCGCCTAAAAGCAGAAGTATATTGTCACGGCAGAGGCATAAACAAGATATAAATCGGATCTCTTCGTTCGAGAAACGAGGCATTTCATGATCTGCGTTGGTGCTTAAGTGACGGCACCGCAGAATACGTTCCTGCTGGTACAGATACATGGGAAAACATCGGCGTCGGACCGGTTGACCTGGAACCAGAAACACCAGTAGCGGACGTTTTGTACACTTGGTCGATGAGCTTCTTGATCCGCATCTTGGCGAGGTTAGACAACTCGCCAGAAGGTAGCAGTAATGTCGATTGCATCGATGCTGCTTCATGTGAAAACAAATCAGCCACTTGCTTCACGATCATCTTGAATCGCTCTCGAGTCAAAGAGTGACTTTGTTTGTACAAAGGATACAACTTGGCCTTGACATATTCCACAACAGTTTCGGACCATCTACTCGACATAAAACACAACAATTATACGTGAGCTACACGTACACCACATTAAATTCAATACAAGTACGTACGGCTCGTTCTTCCGCTTCCGTTTTCCCGTCGATCTTGTTGGTCGTTTTGGAGAAGTAAACGCTGTAATGACAGGCAAATTCTGCGCTGCGTTTACAGGAGATGACGCCTGTTCATTCACCTGAGCACGCTGAGGTTCGCTTTGGGCAGGCGGATTCAATTTCCGCCATTGTTCGCTGAGTTCAATTGCTCGCTCCCGCATCTCTATGCTAACATCGGGAAGTTCTGGAATACAGTCCGTCGTATCTTGCAATCCATTTTCCTGCACTGACAAGTTAGTTCTCGAATGAAAAACTCCTTCACTGATGCACTTTCGTACCTCTACTAGATCCTCCTTTCGGATGGGCAGCGTCTCTAAAATGGAGAGCACAGCATCCAAGACCTGTGGGTTCGGTGTTGATATACTCGTCGCATTGTCGTGTTGCTCCGGGGAGCGTATCCATTGATGCAGTACCGACAAACAGCCCAGCTCGATCGCGACTGCCTTTTCCTTTTTATTCAGGCGACCGAAGAACGTTTTAACACGCGATACCAGTCTCAACCTGGCCGTCTTAGGTATCATCAGCGTGACAGTAGACGCATAGTTGTCACTGCTCGCAGCATCCCTCATCAACTTTGCTAGCTCCCGATACTCCGCCGCAAAATTTCTTGACACGCTTAGTCGACTGTTGCCACCATTGTCTCCTTGTGTCGTGCTCTCTTGCGACCTCCTGCCAACGCTGCCGCAGCCATTTCCTGTCTGCTCCGATGTTGATCTTCCCACATTTGATCAATCGTCGACACCGTAGACCGCGTGCCCTGTCGTGCAGTATTTCTCCCGTACAGTGAAGACTGCGTTAAATCTCCACGTGCAAACATGGCGTCGGCTCTTAACTGAACCTGCATGAGCTCCCGCGACATCCTCAGCGCATAAGCAGCTGCGATTCCTCTCATCGGCCGTCGCTCTTCCTCTTGCTCCACTGCAATAAAGTTGGAATTGCCTCTATCTACATTTCTATTGCCCCCTAAGACATTGGACATTAAACTCGCTAACCGACGGGTTCGCCGTCTGGTCGAGACGGTGGTGGCAGGTCTGGGGATGGCGTCGCTGGCTCGCTGCTGCATTGCCGCATGGCTGGAGCAGTACCAAGAAGAATTGGGTACTTGGCGCAGACCGATGCAGTAGGTGTGGTTGGCCACCCCACACCCTAGGGCTTCGCACATGAGCAGAAGATGCTCATCTTCTCCTGAGCCACAGAGTTCGCACCTCGCCTGGTTGACCAGACTCAACTGGGCGGCGATATCGTGGTCTGCTGGGTTGGGTTTAAAGATCTGCTTCTGGTCGCAGATAGTTTTTGTACGCACGATATGCCCATGGGCGTCGTGCAGTGCCACGGAATGAAATTTGGTTTTGCATAATGGGCACAAATTGGTCACTTTGGCCCAGGCCACGATGCACTCAAAGTGGAAACGGTGGGCGCAATTGGGTAAGAAACCTTGCGTCAGCGCATGCACCACGTCCTGGCAAATGCAACACTGCAAACAGTTTAAGTGAGGAAAATTTAATATTTTTTCCACCTAACTGGGCATTGTGGACGTACAGCGTCTTCTTCGGTCTTTTCGACCACGACGCCAGCTTCAGTGCCATCTGGGTGGGGGATTGCGCCATCGGCGGCGGCGTGAGCCTCCTCAACGTCCACAGGATCGCGCTTCTGCTCTTCATCTTCCATCGCAAAAAACGTTTTTAGTTATGATAGTGAAGAAATAGGGTCCTCTATTGAGGTAGCGCAGAGGCATAGTGAAATCAAGTGAAGGGTTTTACTCTTCTATTTTAGGTGAAGTACACTTTTGAATAAAAATGCACAAGTTGTTGCTCGCGGGATGGCTGCTCTGTTATGTGTCTGTTGCAGTTGCCGAGGTTGTGCCGAACCAGTTGCGCGCGACGGACGACGCTATAGACACTGCCCCGCCTGTGTTCTGTCTGGATGCGGGACTGGAAATCGCTTTCCCAAGCCACGAAGTGGAAGTTGCCATGGGAGCCGAAACGTCCGGCAAAAACTGCCTTCGGAGTTCGCTTCTGAGCGCTGTGATTGGCCAGTTGAAGGATCGTTTACGCGATTTTCACTTCACGCAATTGACTGCGTCTTGCAGCCAATGGACGTCGAGTCTTCCACAATTTCACTTTTCGGGATTGCGTCGGTGTGTTCGAGAGCCAACTTGGAAGTGGAAAAAGCCTAAACGAATGGGGCGCCGACACGAAAAAGCAAGTGGAAATGTTGTTCGAAAGCGAGAAAAAGTTTCTTTTGACCTAACGACGGGGATGGTGCAGCATGTGCCCATCTCTCCGGCCTATGAACTCCCTAACAGTGGCAGTGGCTTGCCCCAGTTCCGGTTAGATGAGACCCACATTTGGTCCGATGGAGATGAAGACGGAGACCAAATGGCAACCAGCGAGCAAAAAACGTTTTTCACTCACGCGCAACTTAACGTGAAAAACGACGGCAAAACGCCGTTGCATTTGTACCGACTCACGCTAGTGGAAAAAGTGGTGAAAAAGTGAAACTTTTGTGTTGCCACTGGTGACGCCAGCAGTGGTGCAGCCGGAAACAAGCGAAATTGTCTCATTGAAGGCAATCACAACCGCTGCAGTCGACGAGTCCAAAAGTTATTTTCTTTATATTTCCCATAGTGGATTTCGGTCACATGAGTTTGAAGGAATTTTGGACGGGAAAATATTTCTTGCACGAGAAGAAATGCCTCACATTGACAAAGATGACGAAGGAGGGATTTTCGACCGGTTTTCATTGGATTCTGCAAACGCGCAGTCACTTTTTGCAGCATTTCCATATGCAACTTGGCAAGGTATTTTTTTATTTTATCATTTTGCTGTTTTTTATTATGATTTCTGACTAGTTTTGTCCGTTTTTGATTTTTGTTGTTGTGAAGTGGCATCGATGTCAATTGCAATTATGGTGGGACTTGCAGTGACGCTGTACATTCGGCGTAAGCGTGCGAGTTGTCGCTTCGTAGCGCGTGGAATTGCCAATTCGTTGTCGCCACCTAAAAAATTTAATTCTGGCTCCGACGGGAGGACGACGGCAAAACCTCCGTCTAGTCGTTTGGCTTCCAGTCGGGCAGCAATGTCAAATAGAGGAGAAGACCACATCGAGATGGAAACGTATGTTGACCATGGGGACAAATTTGCTGTGATTGTTATTTTATTGTTATTATTTAATATTAGTTCGTCTAACCAACATGCTTTTACTTTTATGTGAAATGTTCAGACTGATAAAGAAACCATCAATACCTTCAAAGCCATCCAGTGAGAACCCAAGTGAGCCAGACAAACCATTTTCAAGTACTCGTCCTAAGTAAGTGCAGTAGTATTTGACTTATTTGTTTTCCCTCATCTCACGTGTTTGCCAATTAATCGTGCAGGATGCCTGCGATTACGATGAAATGGAAGGCACCAGAAGCTACGTCCGCTGCCACGAAGCCATCATTAACAGTGGCAAAAGCAGCAACGAAGAAGTTGAAGTTAGAGCTGGACCATAAGGCAAAACTTCACCCAAAGCGCTTCGAAAGCATGTGGGATGAATACGTCGAAAGGTTTGTGGAAATATGTTTGGATATGTGCATGCAGTAGAAAACTAAAGAGATAACTATGTGCACGAACTACTTAGGTTCCAGACTGACTTGTCCGAGGCCAATCGGCCAGATTCGGATAAGCTGATTCCGAATATGGAGGCGCACGGAATATCGTGCATGGCAAGCGGGACGGTAAATGGTATGGAGAAGTTTGTATTTTACGGAAAACAGCAAGGGCATTCGTGGTTTTTCTTGGTATCTGTGGACGTCACAGTAGCGACTGCCAAGACTGTCCTCACTGTACGAGCCAGTAGCGACGCTGCCAACGACCTAGTGCTGCAGCTCGTGGAACTGTTGAAGACAACAATCAACGAGTCAGTCGCATTATAATGGGATGTCGACATATAGAAGGGAAACAAGTGCCTTTCAAATCATTATGTAAAATATACTTTGTGCTTGAGAAAGAAGGATGCTAGTAGACCGCTCGTGAATTTCATTCAGCGGCCAAGTACACCTGGCCCATCTTGTAAAGCACAACCGGTGCAGAGATCATCACGCTGCTAGCTACAAGAGCGCGCTGATAACTGCTTCCAGGTTTCCGTCGTGCTGAGTGAGCAACGTTGCGCAACGCGCGCGGTTCGTAAATCCCATGTCTGCCAGAATCTGAAGCTGAGCAGCCCATCGAAGTTCATCCTCGCTCTTCTTCGTCTCGGTGGTGACCACCGCTGCGGGGGCTGGAATGCTTACCGGCTGAGCAGACTTGGACGAGATTGGTGTAGGGGCATCCACACGGATCTCCTTGGTGGCTTCCGTTTGTTCAGCTTCCATCACATTGATGTCCACCCACAGGCGCTGGCCGAATCGGTTGCCGTCAGCAGTGCTTAAACGCCAGTAACCAGTGTACCGACCAGGCTTTGCAGGTGCTACCATGCGCAACGACACATCAATAGACTTGCCGGGCAGTACCGACGGAATCAACACACTCTCAGGCGCCTGCATCTTGTCACCACCAACACAAGACAGCATCGCTCCAATGGGCCACTTGTTAGGCCCTCCGTTGCGCAGCTTCCACACCTTGTCAAAAGGTTCGCCGGGCGTCAATACCGTGCCATCCGGGCACGTCACATCGCCCTCAAACACCGCTACGACGGGACCCAAGTCCTGTTTGGTTTCTTCAATGTTGATTGCTTCAAAATAGTCACTCGCGGACATTAGCTGGGCATTGTGGCTGTACTGCGCCTGTTGCAACACACGCTCCACCTGCACACGAGCTTGCGGGCATTTGGCCAGCAAGATCTTGGCAATCTCCTCCAAATCTCCCGTCCCCGCGATAGCCAGCAAGCACGTCATAAAGTTGCCACCTTTCTGGAATTCCTCCGTCACCGTCTGGAACAAAGTCGCATACTACAAAAAGAATACCAACATTAATATCAATCTCCATGCATCTACTACAATAGATAGTTTCTTCCTACCTTGGCATTCGCCATAATCTCCATCAGCGCTTCTTGACACCCTGGCTCATGCAGCAGCGACAGCAGGTCCTTCTTCAGCACCTGGTGTTCGCTCGTCGCCTCCCACTTGTCCACCACTTTGGTCAGGTCCACAAACAAGTCCGACATCTTCTTCTTCTGCTGGCTGGCCAGCATTTCTTCAGCATCTCCAGGCAAAACCACCACCTGGCTCCCTCCAATAGCAGACGAGCTGCTGGCTTCAAGGGCAGCGCTGGCAGACAGCAGGGGCCTCGTCACCACGATGATCTTGCACACAGAGTGCTCCGCGTCCTTCCCGGCCGCCACCGCCAGCTCCCGCATGAGGCGGAAGGCCTCGGCCAGCTCCGCGTCGTTCGTGATGCGCACCTGCTCGTCGTCGTCGTCCTTGTAGTACAGCAGCAGCTCGCTCGGAGGCTCCTTAAGTTCGGGGAACACCAGCAGCACGTAGTCCAAGAGGTCTCGGAAGCTCAGCTCGTTGGCGGCGGAGAAGCGGCGGCCGTCCAGCTCCGCCAGCGTCTGGTGCACAGCCGCCACCTGCACGCGGCGCATGTCCTGCTTGGCCTTCCACAGGATCTTGAGCGTCGTCATGGCCACAGAGAGAGAGAGAGAGAGAGAGAGAGTAGCGAGTGTCGGTTCGGAATTCTGAGAATGCTTTTCTGGGAGAAAAACCCTTCTTTTGCGAACTTAACGTCGAGAACTGTCTGCGTTAAGTTCGGAGTCGAACTTGCTGCCATTTGATGGTATTGTTGCTGTTGCAGTACAAGCGACCACAGCTCTCCATTTCAATGGCAAGGAATTACTTTGTGTCTGGGCGAAATTAAGTATACTGCAGGAGGATAGTGGCAGAGATATGAGCCGTTTCCCCGATTCCCAGGTTGGAAGGCATATCTTGGACAGATGAGAAGTTGTGGTTAATAACCGACCACTCGTTATGCTTTGGGATTGAAATGCTGTACGGCCACAAGCGCTGTATGCAATTCCTCACCTCAAAACTATTGAGTTGAGCAGTATCTAATGCATCGGTTGCATTAGATCCAAGTCTTGGAGCAAGGAATCGCATCATCACAATCACTTGAGGTTGATGCCCGTTTTGCTGATCTGATGCATCAGAAAACATCGGTTTGCCCAGCATTCCTAGCGACGTACGTGGAATGAATGCTTCTAGAATGCACTACGGCGTCATGCAGCAGTGAATCTAACCCTCAAATGCATTATTCCAACCCACAGACAGACACAAGAAGCAATACCAGAGGCAATGCCTAGTAAGATTGATCTGCTTGGCATTTACCATCATTCCGTATCCTTCACTCTGTCCAACGTTCTTCCAGCTCCTCGTTACCTTTGTTTACTGCTTCTCTCCTCTCGAACCTTCGATACGAAAATTCATTCCCACCTTCATTCCACAATCTCTTTATGTCACTAAACCCAGTGCGCATTGTTCCAAACGCCGCAACGGCCTGTTCTCCTCTCAGATCTCGATTCTCCTCGTCCCGCGCAAGCCCCCGAAGCCCCAAGAAGACGAAGATGACGCGAGTGATCGCTCTCAAGACCAGCGACGCCCTCCCGGACGACCAGCCGCAGCTGCTGTCGCTCTCCCTGGACGGCAAGCCGCTCACAGTCGCTGCACTGCGAGAGGCCGCGGCTCTGCTGCTCCCTGACGCCTCGGCGCTCGCTCTGCAGTACACGGACTCTGACGGAGACCAAGTGACGATCAACAGCGACGCAGACCTGAAGGAACTGGCCGCGTACATGGGCGACGAGCAGCTGGAGCGAGTGCAAGTGACGGCAACCGCCAAGCGAGCGGCGTCAGCAGTGCAGACGCAGCTCCGTGGGCTCGTGACGGCCATGTCGAAGCTCACAGCCAAGCCCAGGCCCAAGCCCAGTGCTGCCAATGCCATCAACTTGCTGGTGGCTACACTGGAGACGATCGACGTGGCGGAAGAAGCCTCAGAGCTCAAGGAAGTGAAGGACCAACTGCTGACGGTGCTGGAGGACGAGGACTTTCGACGAAGTGTGGACGAGCTGAGTGCAAGTGAAGAGTTCAAGGACCTGGCGCAGGTGTTGGTGGCTGCTATCTATGCAGAAGACGCGGAGCTGATTGAAGAGACGGCGACGGCGCGGTTCGAAGAGCTGCTGGAGTTTGCCAAGCAGGTGGTGGCGCGATGCCCCACGCTCAAGCCCACGCTAGTGAGTGTGGCCAAGCACTGCATGGCTGGCTTGGTGCGCTACAATGACGAGGAGCTGGAGCGTGACGACTCAACGTCGAGCTCAAGCAGCAGCTCGAGTTGCGATGATCAAGACACTGTGAGTGTGGACATCAGTACCGAAGAGGTTGCCGTGCACCTTGGCATCATCTGTGATGGATGTGAGAAGGCCCCACTGGTTGGCGTGCGGTACAAGTCGTTGGAAGTGCCGGACTTTGACTTGTGCGAAGAGTGCGAGGCCAGTGGCAAGTGGACGAGTCACGAACCGTTTATTAAGATCACGGATCCGTCGCGTGCCCCTAAGCAGAAACGCACGTCGGAGTTAGTCCACCCTTTCGTGACGTGTGATGGCTGTGAGATGAGTCCTATTGTGGGCATCCGCTTTAACTCGAAGACTGTGGATGACTTTGATCTCTGTGAAGCCTGTGAAGCGAGTGGCAAGTGGGACGAAACCCACGGTCCGTTCACGAAGATCCAAGAGCCCGGCATGATGCATGCGTTGAAGTTCACATGCCGTCGCGGCGGCAAGTTTGGTCGACACGAAAGGTCCGGCCACCACCACGGTCACCATGGCCACCATGGCCACCGCGGTCACGGAAAGTTCGGCCACCACGGCAAGTTCGACCACCACGGCAAGTTTGACCGCCATCACCATCACCATGGTCCCCCAGGAATTCCTTTCCACGGTCCCCCGCCGCACCACTTTGGCCCACCAGGTTTTCCGGGCTATCCTCCCCACCAGGGACATGGCCCACCGCGTCATGAAGGTCCGCCAGGATTCCCTGGTCGTGGCCCACCTCCCCACCCCCACCATGAGGGCCCTCCCGGTTTCCCTGGACACGGCCATCCTGGTTTTCGTGGACCTCGGGATTTCCGCGGCCCGCCTCCAGATTTTGATCCCCGAGGCCACCACCATGGGCCTCCTGATCTAAACCCGCCTGGATTTTGGGACCTTTGGACCAGGCCCCCACTGCCGCCCTCCTTTCCCAGCGGAATTCGACCACGGTAGCCCACCATCCCCTCGCGAGTTCCGGCACCGGGGCTGTCGTGAATTCCGCGGTCATCATGGACACCGTGGTCGCCACACTCACTTTCCAGACGATGATGACGCCAAGCAGCAAACGGAAAAAATGGCTGTCGCAGACGCCACGGGCGAGGCCGCTGGGGCCGTGAAGGTTCTGATCTCGAAGTGCACTTCCTTGAAGATGTGACGCTTGAGGATGGCACAGTAGTCGAAGCTGGCATGCCACTCCATAAGATGTGGAGACTCGTGAACGACGGTGAGCGCTCTTGGCCCGATGGATGCTACATGACGACTCAGCGTGGTAATCCGATGACTCTCGACGGTGGCGAGGCGAGCCGTATTGAGCTCCCCGCTCTGAATCCCGGCGAAGAATCTATCGTTGGGGTGGACCTGGTGGCCCCATCGGAACCTGGTCGCTACACCAGCTTCTGGCGCGTGTGCGACCCTGCCGATGTGAGCTTCGGCCACCGTTTCTGGGTTGACATCGTCGTGGCAAACGGTATGACGGTTGATGAAGTCGCCGCGGAAACTACTCCCGTTAGCAGTGCGTTTGGCAGTGAAGACGAATCGGAAGACACAGAGATGAAGGATACTCCGGAAGCTTTGGTGCCTGCTGAATCTGCGTCTGACGACGACCTTGAAATTATTGAAGCTGCTGACGCGCAAGAAGCTGAAGCTGTTGCCGACGAACCTGAGAACGAAAAGAAGGACGACAAGATGGAATACGAAGAGGCGCTCAGGCTTCTTGCGACGATGGGCTTCACAGACACCGAGAAGAACATGCGCGCACTGACCCTTGCCGATGGCAATATCGGTGCCGCCGTGAACGCACTGTTGTCGGAGTAAGACGAGTGCGAATCCAAGTACTTATATGCTGCATATACGTGTCGCTAGCGAACAGCCAGCAGAATTGAGCTATGAACCGAGAAAAAAATCAAGTGAAACCCAGAAAAGTTATACGTTCGGCTTCATGTGTGGTTTTTCCAGCGTGACTGAAACAACGTGTTCTTCTCGCATCCAAGAAACAACAAGAAAGCTACAATTGTCAAGTGCATATCTGCATAAACTACATAGTAAACCAACCGAAACAATAAAAGCCTTATGGGCGAAAACCAGACTTCTGCCTTTCCTGCACACCTGTCATAACAAATATTGTATTTACCAGCGTCTCGTGCATGCTTTAAAACTACTAGGAAACCAAACAAACTAATTGAAACGCGGGTTGCTAGTTGCTGCAACGGAGCCGGAATAGCCACTTGGAATTGCGCGATCTTGTCGTGTTGCTGGATTTGATCTCGTTACGAAGTATTTCACCGTCACCACATACGTCTCCGGGTCTCGACTACTTGCAGAGATACGAAAGAACTTGCCCCCAACTCCTAAAAGGTTGAAATTTCGATCGAATAGCATGATAGACGGCCAAGGAGATCCGTCTACAGCAACAGCTTCTGGTGTTTTTGAACGGAACTGATCGGCAAGTGAACGAGCGTGCCCCACGTAGTTTTCAACGCTCAGCACGACAGTAAGCTGCGTCGTGATCGAAGCGGAGACCATCAGATTGAGGTTTTCACTGTCAGAGTCCAGACTTTCCGGCATGCCCCGCTCTCCAGTTGGTGTTCGAAAGAGATCAAATGGTTCGAGAGGGGTGACGAGCAAGTTGGTCAATTTACGCGTGAGCTGGTCTTTCAAGATGCCATAGATCGTCTGTCCTAAAAGAAATCCAAGAACAACAACATTTCGAGATCAATTAGAGCAACGCCTCTGTATCCTTAAGAAAAGTGAACGCACCTCTAACTTCAGCAATAGTGCAGGAGCTTTACACATATTCCAGAGCATCGCGGCCGCATAAACGGCAACTTCTGTAGCATCTCCATCCTCTTGTTTTACGTCGAGAAGCTTCAGAAGTACAGGAAGGCCTCCGATATTATCAATATGTCGTTGGCATTGATTCTGCACCGAGAATGCCAGCAGTGCCGCCCCACTGATTCTCATCAAGTCGTGGTCACTTTTGCATTGTGCATTCGCCAATAGCATCGAAAGTGGACAATGATGTCGGTGCGAGACGCAATGCCACCTAAGAACAATTGAATTAGTAAAAAAACACACACACTCAGCTCAGCAAGCAAGGATGAACTCGACCTGTCACAAGAGCTTGCACTGAGTCGTCCTAGTTCCGAGCGTGCAATATTTCCAAGGATACTACAACAACAAGAAACCCAATAGCTTGTTACAACAGCAACTACTTTCAAATGAAATGGCAGGAAACGATACCCAGCACAGATGCGTTGCGTGGCAACATGTGGAGTGGCTTTAGAGATAAGAGTCACCTTGCGCACACCTTGTACTTGGACTAGTTGATCGCGCAGCCAAGTATCTCGTGTCATCAGTAGCAATCGCCGCATATCCAATTCCACGTCAGCCGGATGGCTCTCGCCGCTTTCGTTGCGCTGCAGCAGAACGGACAACTCATTGAACGCGTCGTCATGGCCGTTTGTGTTGGACTTCATTGAGATGAATGACGTTCGCTCACTTGAGCTGCTGTAGCCATTCGTGCTACTGTTGAGTAAAAACTCGCAGCTAGGAGATCGTATCTACAGTACCTACCAGAGTCTCCATTGCACGACGCTCATGACTTGTTCTGTGCTATCTACTTGTCATGGCCCCATTTCATCAACTTTTTCATGTCTACTTTCGCCAAGCAGATATTATCTGCAAGGTGATATCTCATGGACTTGTTTGCTTCGTGACAACGGACAGTTCTAACGAAAACTGTGGATAAAAACTCTGAAGGGGGCAAAACCAAAAGTATTCATTATTGTCACTATTTTCCACTTACAAACCATTTACGACACAAAGCAAATAATGAAAAATATGGCCATTAAAACAGCCCAAGGTTGGCTGAATCCTCTTGTGAGATTCCAGCGTCTCGTAGTCTCTTCTTCTGCAGAAGTTGGTCCACCATCCACTCCGTTTTCATTTTTTGAGTCGCCAATTTGGCCTGCTGCAATTGTTCCTGAGCCAATGCAATCTGCACCACATGCAGTTCGCTGTTGCGCTGCTCTCGTTTCGTTTCGAGATCCAATCGTCGAGTCTCAATCTCCAACCGTGCAGCTTGAATCCCCAATTTTCGTCTCAAAAATTCCTTTTCGGACGTGGGCGAATTGATGAATTCATTCGTTGCCAAGTCAATTGTCGCTTGGGCAATTCGCGGTCTTTTCGGTTGAGGTCGGTAAACCGTTTCCACTTCGGGGGTATATACCGTCGATACCGGTACGGACGTAGCCATCATTCTGCTTGGTGCCGTTACGACCTCCGGAACCATTTGTTGCCCTGCAATAATTTTTGAAGTGGGCGGGGTTAGAGAGCAATGCTCGTCAACTGTCGGCTGCGGTCTCGCCGCGTCGTCGTCTAATAACACCTTGACGAACGCCTCTTTATTGCGTCGGCGAGGGTTCGTCTTGAGCTGCCGTTGGGTGATCTCCGCCTTCAGTTGCATGAGGCTCCAGTTGCTGTAGTCGTCCGACTCGGGCGGCGCGCACTGCTTGTCGCCCTTGGCGGACCACAATTTCGACACCTGCGCTCCCCATGGGGACGGCGGCGTGCTCATATTCGAGGGAAAGTGATGGATTTCCGAACAGTGTCTGTCATTGGCTGATGAATGGCCAATCAAAAGCTTTCTAGTACTTTTTCGACCAATGGGAGCGGTATTTGGCTTTCAACCAACAGGAAAGTGTAGATTTGAAATTAAAATGATTATTATTCGTATTTAAAAAATTGGTTCCAAAAGCGGGTGAAAATCGCACCCGCATTTGGATCCAATTTTAAGCTTCGCCCGAAATCATGATTTTAAACTGAAAATGGCCCAAAACATACGCTTACAAGTGATGTTTTTGGTAGTAAGATTAGCACTCGGGTATGCGCTACAAGTTTGTTGCCTTTGACTGCGTTTGAATACCTGCCGAAACATTTCGACAACGACTGCCTGGAGCTTTAGACAACTCAGTCTGACAAGACTGCTGTTTGCACCCGGCTCAGGAGCCGTGCAAAGAAGTTTCGTGAAGACCACATGGAGATGGCCCCAAAACGATGTGCGTCCGTCATCGCCGCTACCGAAAAATGCTCATGTCTTCAGGCACTCGATCGTGCAATTCCAAGCCGCGATTAGGTGCCGAAAGAGAGAAATGCACACGACCATCAAGTTGACGCCATGTTGTATCGTGGCTGTGGATCGCAAGTGGCTTATCCTATTCGTCTGTTCCCGAGATTCTTGCCGCCTACGATGAGACGGGCATCCTTTTCATCCTTTTCACCTTTTCAGCGTCCGACCCCCAAACGAAAAACGCAAGACACTTGTAGACACAAGGAATTCTACAGTAGTGTGTTGAACACATTCATGATACTCCGGGTGGTGATATTTCAGGCGCTAGTGTTTGTGATCCTCGGCGCGATTCGCCATTCTGCCGCGGACGATACCGTACAACTAAGCGAGTCATTCGGCGGACCCCACGGCAACGATTTTTCGGATCAATCGTCGGTGACCTCAGGACAAACCGTCAGCTTCATTACTATCCGTGCTGGCGATCGCGTCGATGGAATTTCACTAGGAATAGCAGCACCAACAGCGATGACGTTCACGCATGGCGGGAATGGCGGCACCGACAATACTCTCACGCTTGGATCGGGTGAATACATCACTTCAATGGAAGCTCATTGGGGCGAAAGGACGGTCACACCCGTGTATTCTATCTCAATTTCGGCACGAGTGCAGGCAATTCAGTGTCAGGAGGGTCACAGACCGACTCGACAGGATCCGCTACAGCGCCCGATGGGTATCAATTGAGCGGGTTCTTCGGGCGCGATGGCGATGAAATTGATCTCTTGGGCGCTATTTGGTCGAGTATTTCAGCTGTCGACGATACACCAGGCACCGTAGTTCCAGCTAACATCTCTGACTCAGGCGATGGCGATACAGGACCGTCGGCTGATACGATAGGGTCAGCGCATCAAGGTATCATTCAGTCGGCATCCGCCGCAGATACACCCTCAGTTGCAGGGTCTGCCGCTGTAGATTCGCAAGTTTCCTCAGCAAACGGTTCAGGGTCAACCGATACGGACGTCTCATCAACCACGGGATCAACCGCACCGGCCCCATTGGGATCAACTTCTTCCGCAGGATCCAGTTCGTCGACTCCGATCGATTCTTCAATGGGGTCTGCTACGGACGCCCCGGTGGAATCGTCATCAGTTGCAGGATCGACTACAACAGCGGGATCAACAGCAACTGCTGGCTCGGAGTCTGTGCCAGATAGTTCAGAATCTGCTGGTTCAATCACAGCACCTGCCGGTTCTGCAGCATCAGCAGCCCCCACGCCAGCGGCAACCTCGGGGCCAGCTATTCGTTTAAGCGAGACGTTTGGCGGCCCTCATGGCAACGAGTTTTCTGACCAAGCTTCTGCTGCTTCGGGACAAACGATCACTTCATTGACCGTCCGTGGTGCTGACCGTGTCGACGGTCTCACCCTCCAGATATCTAATCCAGCTGCAGCAACATTTACTCACGGTGGAACTGGTGGAACTGACAACACACTTACGCTGGGAGATAGTGAGTTTATCACGTCGATGGAAGCTCACTGGGGCCAAAAGGATGGCCACACGCGCATTTTCTATCTCAACTTCGTCACAAGCGCTGGCAATTCGGTCTCTGCAGGAACTCAAACAGACGAAAAGGGCACGGTGACTGCGCCCGACGGCTACCAGCTTGGCGGATTCTTTGGTCGCGATGGCGACGAAATCGATCTACTGGGTGTGATTTGGACGAGCATCGCTATCGTTCCTGACACGCCAACTTCGGGTGGTTCTGGGAGCACAACAACCGTCTCAGATGAAGACATCCAGCTGAGTGCGCCTTACGGCGGTCCTCACGGCATAGCTTTCTCCGATATCCAGTCCATCAAATTCTCGCAAGCAGCAAGTTCGATTACTATTCGGTCAGATAAGAGAGTTGACGCAGTGACTTTGAATGTCGCGACACCAGCGGCAGTGACTATGTCCCACGGCGGCAAAGGTGGCACGGAGAACACGCTTACTCTTGATCCCGGCGAATACATCACATCGATGGAGGCTCACTGGGGTAAGAAAGACGACCATACTCGAGTCTTTTATCTCAATTTTGTTACGAGTGCCGGCAATTCAATCTCCGGTGGGACCCAAACCGATGACAAAGCTACAGCGACGGCCCCGGATGGCTTTCAGCTGGCCGGGTTCTTTGGCCGTGCTGAAGATGAGGTCGACCAACTAGGAGCGATCTGGACAAGAATTTCAGCCAAGGATCTATCACTCACCGATGAAGAAACAAGTTCCGGATCTGGCGTATTGGACGGCAAAACAATTCGCAATTGGATGGGACCAACCATTGGAGATTCCAGTGACACAGCGTGCTATCGGAAGTCTCAAGACTTTGACAGCAACAATATCTGTCCATTGGGTTATGGCAAGGAAGATTCTGACTGCAGTGCCCAATGCCCATTGGCATATCCCGTCGAATGTGGTTTGGAGTGCATTCCTCAAAATGACGACTGTGCACTCGAGGCTTTGTCGAAAATCGGATCAGTCGTAGCTGTGGCTCTCAATGCAGCAAGTGGAGGCGTCTTCGGTGATATCTTGGCTGCATACAAAACTGCAAAGTGGGCCGTCACTTGCGCCGCAAACGTGGTTTCGGTGGTGAGGTCTCTCATCTTTTACATCCGCTACCAGCAGACTGCTGCCCCTCAAGGCGACACGGCACAATTGCTCACCGCAGCCTACCAATCGAACGTTGTGCTGGTCGATTTACCTGTGGCAGTACTAGCGTGTCTCAATCAACCAGTACCAGCTTCGCTCAAATTCAGTGGTGTAGTGCTGACAATCGTGGAAGGCATCGTGAAGCAGGCAATTACAAACGGCGACGAAATCATCTCGACTGGCGAGAACGTGCTCAACTTACTGACGGGGACCGGAGCGCTCAACTCTTCTACGACAGATATGACAACGACGGATGATCTCCAAGACCTCATCGATAAGAACTCAACCTGTGGCTATGAGCTTAAACGACTGACCGACCGCGTCATTGCTTCAGTCAATGAAGTTCGTAACAATACGCCAGGTGCCGCAGCTGCTGACGTCCGAGTGATAGTGTACAAGTCTTCAATCGTGTTAAACGATATCCCCAGGGTCACCAATGATTGCATGGGGAGCTCCTAGGCAACAAGACCAACGAGGCAGCGTTCGAAACGCGCGACCTGCTTCGGAAAACATTTGGAGTGATCGTCGACCAGCTCATTGAGACGGGAACTACCGACATGGGGAAGGATGTGGCCCAAGACGATTACATGCTCAAGGTAGCGAACATGGGTCTCGTCGTGCTGTCAACGATCGACCCCACGGGCATCGCGTACATGGCGTCGCAGTTCGTCCAGCCCATCTGTGGACCCACCGCATATCTCGGTGAGATCGATGATGGTACACTGTACGACGCCCTCGGTCTCACAACTGTCGACGAGGCGTTCGTTGGCAGCTACGGCACGTGGACGAAGTCGGGTGACGGTGTCGTCCATCTCATCCTAGAGAGTACCGATACTCAAGATGTGTCCGTTGTCGTCCATTCCGGTGGCGACAAATACGCCGAGGTGAAGGTTGCTGCGGGTGAGACTGTAACCTGGGACGCCACCATTCCGGAATTGCAGGACAAGACTTTGTACTTGGATCGTTGGCGTCCCGGCATCCTCGGTCTACCTGGTTCGGGTGGTGGATCGCTTTTGCTGTGGATCCCCCGATCGTCCGAAGGCGGTCATCTGACAATGCACGTCAGGATCAATGTCAGCTGAGTCGATTGTGGCTTTGCGTGAATACATTTATTAGGGATATGTGGCGTAATGGAAAGCTTCGTTCAAGTTCTCATGTCCGTACCGTCATCTTTTCTTCTTGGATTCGTCAACGAAAGTGTTCACTGGTCGTGCGCACTCATTTTCGCGCCGCATGACTTAGGTCACGGTTGACTGTCGATTCAAGGTGTTGAGGTTGCGGATTCCGTCAGGACACCTGGTTGGCAGCAAAACGCAATCACTTTATGCTTTACACGGCTAGGTGATCAATTCCTGGCATTGATTGGGTGACACCATATCCTGCAAGCACGCTTGCGCACCATTTCGGCGTCGTAGGGTGGAAATCCCATCCTGGTATTGATCCTGCTGTCAATCGCGTTAATTTTTATACCTCCATGTGCCCTACTAACGTGGATAGTGCTGAATCAAATGCACATCTGGTCGCGGTGCTCATGGCAAGAGATGTGACGCGGTAGTGCGGGGCTTTAGGTGAGCATCTGTAGTGTGTTCATTCTCAATTCCGCTGCGCACGGGCCTTACGGGGCGACTACCGCATATTACAGTAGTTATAAACTCACGCACTATTAGTCCGTGCGAGCATGACGCCCTGGGCGGTGATATATGCGGTGGTTTGCATTCTCCTTGTGGCTATCCCCGGGGCTTTCGCCGACGACTCGGTTCAGTTAAGTGAGAGTTTTGGTGGTCCCCATGGCACCGAGTTCTCGGATCAAGCTTCGGTTGCGGCTGGACAGACCATCGGCTCCGTTACCATTCGAGCAGGAGAACGTGTCGATGGCATTTCGTTAGAAGTCACAGGGCCCACAGCAGCGACGTTTTCACACGGAGGAAGTGGCGGGACGGAGAACACGCTCAAGCTTGGCGCTGGCGAATACATTACGTCGATGGAGGCTCACTGGGGCAAGAAGAACGACCACACGCGGATTTTCTATTTGAGTTTTGGCACGAGTGCAGGGAATTCGGTGGCCGGTGGATCGATGACGGACGATAAGAACTCGGTGACTGCACCGGAGGGTTTTCAGTTAGGTGGTTTCTTTGGTCAGGATGGAGACGAAATCGATCTGCTAGGTGCGATTTGGACGCGAATTGCAGCGGAAACAGCGCCGCCGGCGACAGAAGCCCCGGCACCACTAGCTACAGAAGCACCGGTGCCAGTCACGGAAGCTCCGGCGGAAGAAACGGATCCCCCAGCAGCCCAAACGGAAGTTACAGACGCACCAGCGGACGGCACAGAGGCCCCGGCGGAGGGTACAGAAGCACCACCGGCTGAAACAGAAGCACCTCCAGTCGACACAGAAGCCCCAGCGGCTCCGACGGAAGCTCCGGCACCAGCAATATCAGTGGAAGACTCGGTTCAGCTTAGTGAGAGCTTTGGTGGACCCCACGGCACGGATTTCTCGGATGAAGCTGCAGCGACATCAGGCCAAACTGTCGCGTCCATCACTATCCGTGCTGGAGAGCGCGTCGATGGTGTTTCACTCGAAGTATCGGCACCTAAGGCACAAACGTTCTCACACGGAGGAAGTGGTGGAACCGAGAACGTGTTAAAGCTGGGCAAAGACGAATACATCACATCGATGGAGGCTCATTGGGGGAAGAAGAATGACCACACACGAATTTTCTACCTGAGCTTCGGCACCAGTGCCGGTAACGCAGTTTCGGGAGGAACACAAACAGAAGATAAAAACTCGGTGACTGCACCTGAAGGATTTCAACTTGGTGGATTCTTCGGTAAGGATGGCGATGAGATTGACTTGCTCGGTGCAGTTTGGACAAGCATTGCGGTTGTGACGGCCCCGCCAACAGAGGCTCCTGCCCCTGCTTCCGCTCCTGCTTCGGGATCAGAAGACTACGAGCCTGGCACGGTAGCTCCAGCCGACACATCCGGCAGTAAACCGTCCGGCGGAACTACGAAAAAGGTGATGAAGGCTGTTCAACTGAGTGAGTCGTTCGGTGGCCCACACGGCAACCAATTTTCCGATCAAGCGGCCGCCACATCCGGGCAAACAATTGGCTCCATCACAGTTCGTGGTGCCGAACGCGTCGATGGACTAACTCTGGAGGTCACGGGACCCACAGCAGCGACATTCAAGCATGGAGGAGATGGAGGAGCCGACAACACGCTTAAACTTGGAGCAGGTGAACACATCACATCGATGGAGGCCCACTGGGGTCAAAAAGACGGACACACGCGCATTTTCTATCTCAACTTCGTCACGAGCGCAGGCAATTCTGTCAGCGCTGGATCACAAACTGAAGAAAAGGCCACAATCACTGCACCTGAAGGTTATCAGCTTGGTGGATTTTTTGGTCGCGACGGTGACGAGATTGACCTGCTGGGTGTTGTTTGGACGAGTATTGAGGTGGTCGAAGAGGCAGCAGCGTCTCCTGTTTCTGCAGACGAAGACATCGTGCTCAGTGAAATCTTTGGCGGTCCTCACGGTATTGCCTTCTCCGATATCAACGACATCAAATTTGGCCAAACATTGAGCTCCATCACGATCAGAGCTGGCGAGCGTGTCGATGCTGTAACTCTGCAGGTCGCTACTCCTGCCGAGAAAACACTTAACCATGGTGGAAATGGTGGCACCGAAAACACGCTAACTCTCGGCGAAGGAGAATATATCACATCGATGGAGGCACATTGGGGCAAGAAGAACGATCACACACGAGTTTTCTACCTGAATTTCGGTACAAGTGCCGGCAATTCCATTGAGGGTGGAACAAAGACCGAAGATAAAGGCACAACGAATGCACCTGAGGGCTTTCAGTTGGGCGGCTTCCATGGTCGCGCTGAAAATGAAGTTGATCAGCTTGGCGTGATCTGGACACGAATCACGGCCAAGAACATTGATATCACGGACACCAATGGGATCGGGAACGGCACGTATGGCACGTCGATCCGCAATTGGGTGGGACCATCCGTCGGCAACCCTACCGACACTGCATGCTACCGGAAGACGACAGCTTTTGACAGCAACAACATTTGTCCATTGGGGTATGGCAAGGATGATGACGACTGTATTGCTCAGTGCCCACTGGCATATCCCGTTTCATGTGGAGCAGAATGTATTCCTCAGAACGACGACTGCGCGCTTGAGGTTATCTGGAAAGTCGGCTCAGTCCTTGCGGTGGCGCTCAATGTTCTCAGCGGTGGTGTATTTGGCGAGATTTTGGCGGCCTACAAAACAGCGAAATGGGCCATCACTTGTGCTGCGAATGTGGTCTCGGTGGTGAGGTCTCTCATCTACTACATTCGTTACCAGCAAACGGCTGCACCTCAAGGAGACACGGCGCAATTGCTTACCGTGGCTTACCAAGCTGATGTCGTGCTGATCGATCTCCCGAGAGCTGTCTGCGTTTGTTTGAACCTGCCTGTTCCGAAGGGAACCGACTTTGCTGATATGGTACTCCAGGTTGTCGAAGGTATCGTGAAGCAGGCAATCACCAACGGTGACGAAATACTTGCAACAGGAGCAAATGCGTTGAACTTGCTGACAGGAGCTGGTGCACTCAACCAGTCGGATGCTACCGTTGATGAACTCCAGGATCTCATTAATAAGAACTCCAGCTGCGGGTATGAGCTCAAGCGACTTACCGACCGTGTCCGTGACTCAGTTCTTGACGTTCGCGACAAGACACCGGATGCCTCAGCTAAAGACATTCGAGTCATTGTGTACAAGTCATCAATCGTGCTGAACGACATCCCCACAGTCACCAACAATTGCATGGGGGAGCTGCTGTCTTCTAAAACTCTCAAAGCTGCTTACGAGACGCGTGATATGCTACGCAGGACGTTTGAGGTTATCGTCGATCAACTCATCGATACGGGGACAACCGACTTAGGTGAGTCTGTGGCTGAAGATGAGTATATGCTCAAGGTGGCCAACATGGGTCTCGTCGTGCTATCAACGATCGACCCGACAGGTATCGCGTACATGGCGTCTCAGTTCGTTCAGCCGATCTGTGGGCCTACCGCTTACCTCGGTGAGATCGACGACGGTACGCTTCATGATGCTCTTGGTCTCACGACTGTCGACGAAGCCTTCGAAGGCAGCTACGGATCGTACACCAGGTCCGGCGACGGCGTTGTTCATCTTATCTTTGAAAGTGTCGACACGAAGGATGTGACGGTGGTCATTCACTCTGGTGGTGATGACTATGCCGAGGTGGACGTCGGTGCGGGCGAGACAGTGACCTGGGACGCAACGATCCCAGAATTGCAGGACAAGCAGATGTACCTGGATCGGTGGCGCCCTGGCATCCTTGGTTTGCCCGGTTCCGGTGGTGGGTCGCTGTTATTGTGGATTCCTCGGTCATCTGAAGGTGGCCATATCACCATACATGTTCGAATCAACGTTAGCTAAGCGACCACGAGGCGAAAAGTATGACTGTACGTGTAGTACTGTGTTTAGTTGTATGTCAATGTCTTCGACGCGTTTAGCGCAGTAATAGTTGAATGCGTCTTAAGTTACTGTATCTATTCGACACCGTCGGAATATACGCATGAACTGCATGTTCGAATCAAGCTAAGCCGTACATGACTTCTAGTAGCTCCTCAATGAAACGTATTGATCAGTTGTAATTTGATATTGTCTACTTTGTCTTGCTCGTAGTGCCCTACGTCTGACATGTTTCTCGGAGATGCACTCACGGAGCCACCAGAATGAACGGTGTCGGCTTAAAACCAGGATTTAACTGTCTGGATAGTAGTGCCATGTAAGTATCCAAACAAGTTCAACATGTTTTAACTGTCCTGCACTCTGTTCCATTGCTGTTGTCTACTGTAATGCCCTTGCCACTACTCAGTACGGTCGTCTCGGGCTAGCCGTGCATCAACTCCGTAATCGAAATGCAGCGACCGTGCCATCAACATTTTTCGCATGTACGGGTGAGCAGGTTCAGATCAAGGTTCCACGTGCTGTGACGGTGCCATCTCGATAATCGAGCAACGACGCCTATCTCAACTCCATGAATATCCCGATCCCATGAAAAGCGAGGAATCATACAAACACGAAGACAATACCAATCCCGAACTCTTTCTTGGCTGTTGCACAGTAATGTTCCTGGCAGATCGCGTATCGAAACAATTGAGCCAGGATGTCTTCAATAGCGCCATCACCACGCTGATAAAGCTGGCAGTTTGTCTTTGCGTGCTCCAGTTCATATCTCCTGTCATCAATTCGACTGGATACGTAACATGATTGCCCCAGCGGCAAAAAAATTGTGCAGACACTGGTACTGCTAGTTCTCACCGGCGCACATGAAGTGATTTCAGACGATTCCGTTCAACTCAGTGCGAGTTATGGCGGTCCCCATGGCGCAGACTTCTCAGATCAAACGTCGGTAGCTGCTGGTCAAACAGTAAGCTCAATCACTCTTCGTTCCGGAGATCGCGTCGACGGTCTCACTTTGGCGATATCGGCTCCCACCCCAATGACGTTCTCCCACGGAGGATCAGGCGGAAGTGATCAGACCCTAGCACTTGGTGCAGGTGAATACATCACGTCGATGGAGGCTCATTGGGGAGAGAAAGATGGTCATACGAGAATCTTTTACCTCAACTTCGTCACGAGCGCGGGCAACAAGCTTTCCGGTGGTTCAACTACGGACTCCAGTGCAATGGTGGCCGCACCCGCTGGTTTCCAACTTGGCGGTTTTTTGGGCGTGACGGCGATGAGATTGATCTGCTTGGCGCGATATGGACACGAATCGACGAAGAAACCCCAGGAACTGTGGCTCCAACTGACTTTTCTGGATCAGGCTCCGGTTCAGCCTCTGTAAACGCCGGCGATGTAGGATCAGCAGACACTTCAGCATCGGGGGAGCGGCAGTACCGACGAGTACGATTCCAGGTGTTCAATTAAGCGAGGTATTTGGTGGCCCGCATGGCATCGAATTTACGGACCAACCCTCAGCGGCGTCTGGGCAGACGGTGGGTTCGATTACTATTCGCGCTGGTGATCGTGTTGACGGTCTAACACTGGCGATAACGGCACCCACGGCGATGACCTTCTATCATGGCGGGAGCGGCGGATCGGACAACACACTCGCACTTGGTCAAGGCGAATACATCACGTCCATGGAAGCGCATTGGGGCCAAAAGGACGGCCACACACGCATTTTCTATCTCAATTTCGTCACAAGCGCAGGGAATTCAATCTCTGGCGGGACACAGACCGATGAAAAAGGCTCAGTGACGGCACCCGACGGGTATCAGCTAAGTGGGTTCTTTGGTCGCGATGGCGATGAAATTGACCGGCTTGGTGTCGTCTGGACGAGTATTAAGGTAGTGGAGGCGGCACCCACAGAAGCTCCTGAGGTTTCGGATGACGATATTCAGCTGAGTGCTGTGTTTGGGGGCCCCATGGCTCAGCGTTCTCGGATATTAACTCGATTGTCCTTGGTCAAACAATCGGTGGTATCACCATTCGCGCTGGAGAGCGGGTGGACGCTGTGACGCTGCATGTAACAGCACCCGCGGAAACATACTACGCGCATGGCGGGACTGGCGGCACAGATAATACTCTCACACTCGGCACCGGTGAATATATCACTTCCATCGAGGCGCATACAGGGAAGAAGAACGACCACACTCGCGTGTTTTATCTCAACATCGGCACAAACCTAGGCAACTCAATCTCTGGAGGAACACAAACAGACGCGAAAGGATCAGCGACTGCGCCCGATGGGTTTCAGCTCAGCGGATTCTTCGGTCGCTCTGCTGACGAAGTAGACGAGATTGGCGCAATTTGGACTAGGATCTCGGCCAGCGGTGTACTGCTGACAGACGACATGTCAAAGGGCTTAGGAGCAGGATCAAACTTTACCACATTCGGCACTGTTATCCGTAACTGGGTCGGCCCAACAATCAGCGAAGCCTCGGACTCAGCATGCTATCGGAAATCTGAGCCATTTGACAGCCACAATATCTGCCCTCTCGGGTATGGTAAGGATGACGACGACTGCATAACGCAGTGTCCGATGGCATACCCTGTGTCCTGCGGAGATGAGTGTCTTCATCAAAACGGCGATTGCGCGCTGGACAAACTCAAAAGATATTCTCTGTGATTGCTGTGGCGCTCAATGTGGCCACAGACGGTGTCTTTGGTGAGATTCTGACGACGTTCAAGGAGGTTGCGCTGCTGGTAAACTGTGCCACGAATATGATCAAGGTGATCAAAGGACTTTTAAAATACTTGACGCTGATTCATGACACAGCACCCGATACCAATCAAGCGCTGCTCGACGCAGCATACCAGTCCGATGTTGTGCTAGTGGACCTTCCTGTGGCCGTGTGTACTTGTCTCGGAATTCAAGTCCCCGCAGGCGCCAAATATGCAGATAATGTGATCGTAGTCGTGGAAAACATCGTGAAGGAGGTGATCACCAACGGCGACGAAATCACTTCGGACAAGCAAGCGTTCATGAACTTCCTGTCGAACAACGTAACAGCCGCCACCGAAGAAAGTAAAGTCTCCGACCTGCAAGATCTCATGGACTCGAACTCGACATGCGGTTGGGAACTCAAGCGACTCACCGATCGCATTATCTCTGCTGTCAGTGATATCCGCAACTCAACGCCCAACGCTGCTGTCGATGACATTCGAGTCACAGTTAGCACGTCATCGACAGTCCTGAATGACATCCCGATGGTCACCAATAACTGCATGGGTGAGTTGCTGGGCAATAAGACCACAGAGGCCGCTTTCGAAACACATGACTTGATTCGGAAGACATTTGGTGTGATCGTCGACCAGTTGGTTGACACAGGCAAAACCGACATGGTGTAGTGCTGGGATTAGCTCAGCCATGCCAGGTATTCCTGCAGCGACGATAAAGTGGCTGGTCTCGTGCAAAACAACCAGCCGAATCTTGGGTTCACTGCCATAACGCAAAGCAGGATTACCCAGGTGATCATGGCCATTTTATTGACGTAGAGCGAGCCAGCTCAGGTGACAATAACGCAGAACCGGTTGACGGCTTAAAGAGATAACGACAATCTAGTTGACACGACCAACAGCCAACCAAGCAGGTGCCCAGGCCACGAAGACCGTGGACCCCAGCTAGAGTAGAATAGAACTGCTCACTTGTCAATTTCCTATCAAGCAAATAGACTACGGCCAAACTTCGGGAGCTTCGCCAACTCCCCCAGCGTGTCTTCATTCCTGCAGACACTACACATGGGCAAATCCGTGTCCTCAGACGACTACATGCTCAGCATAGCCAACATGGGGCTCAGTGTGCTGTCCACATTCGACCCCACAGGTATTTCGTACATGGCGTCTCAGTTCATCCAGCCGACATGTGGGCCTACTTCTTTCATCGGAGAGATCGACGATGGAACACTGTATCAAGCTTTAGGACTCACAGCTGTAGGCGATGCCTTCCTAGGCAGCTATGGCACTTGGACGAAGGCTGGAGACCAAATCGTCAATCTCATTTTTGAGAGCACCGACTCGAAAGATGTGACTGTGGTGGTTCACTCAGGAGGAGATACATATGCCCAGGTGGATGTTGGAGCTGGGGATACCGTCTCGTGGAATTGTACCATCCCAGAGTTGCAGGATAAAACAATGTACCTCGATCGCTGGCGCCCTGGACTGTTCGGTTTACCTGGAACAGGTGGTGGTTCACTGCTCATGTGGGTCCCTAGGTCAGCGGAGGGTGGTCATATTAAGATGCACGTCAGGATTAATCCCAGCTAGGTGGCCTACACATGCTGAGTGAAGTGTTATTGTGCGTACGTACGAATGTGATGAAGTTAGTGACTGGGTCGTTAATAAAGAAAGTGATGAAGTGATGTTAGCACCTTAGTACCGAGCTGGATTGGTTGCATGCGATCCCCATACTTCGCCAGCATGCTGCCAAACGCACGGCTGAGTAGCATGAGTTGTCATTTCATACACGAGAAGGCCACTGAGAAACCGAAACAGTGGCACCTACCTCAAAGAAGCTGGAAGCTGCGAATTCGTGTAACACCACTAAGTTGAACGACAAACGAAAACGGCACGTTCATAAAACCATAAATTCGTTCAAATGGAGTTGATCGAGCGAGAAATACTGAACGCCAAAGCATGGCGAATAAGTTGTCTCTGGCGTAGATCATCTGGCTCTGGCATGTAGCTGCGCGGAAACTGAAGCACACGAAGTATGCCCTCCAGATCACAGCGCAGGAGTTGATCCCGCAGTTCGTCTAAGATGACAAGCGACACACTGAACATTATCCGCCAGCCGTCAACAATGAAGATATCCAGAAGGCGAATCACGAGCGCCGGAGATAATGTCTCGAACGATGAAAAGAACGTCAAGAACCACCGTGTACAAAACGTAGCCACGTGAACGCCCTCAATCTGAAAATGCGCATACAGTTCTGGCATGTGCGTCGAAAACAGAAGCTCGAATTTCGAAAGGAATGGCTGCAGCACTGCCATTCCAGGCTCGTAGAGATTGCGATCGTTTTCTGGCTCAGAAAACCCGACGAATAACCAGAAAATATCAGCCTCATCTTCAGCAACTTCAGCCAGCAATCGCACCAAGAATCCCATTCCTTGGCAATAGCCAACGCGTGGGTTGTACACGACATACGCCCGGAGAACACGACGAATCTTGGCCTCCAAATCTGAATCTCGTCTCTTGGATATTTCTGCATTCGTGTGAAGGTCAGGGGTAGTGCCTTCGCTTTCTGTCTTGGCAATGTGATCGACTATTTCGTTCAAAATAGTCCGAACAGAGTCATCATTTGTGTTGTGTGACCTTGAAGACGAGTATGACATCGCTGTTGTGATTGTACGGACTCCCCTGCTTGGTTTCTTCACGCGCCAGGGTAAAAAATGTTAGCCAAAGCTACATCGAAAAAATAAACTCACAGCGTACAACGTACCATCCTCTTTGCGTAGACACTACGGTGGCAAGTGCGAACAACATCAACATCGATCTCACGAATCCAAACTAATAGCTGGGCATCCTCATCTAACGGAGATGACTCTGCGACCCGTGATTCAGTCAACTTCGCTCCCACTTTAGCCAAAAGCTGGTCATACATATTTCGTCGTCTTTCCGCGGAAAGGTGATGTGAGGCGATTCCATTTGATCTCCATGGCGTGGGCTCATAAAACACCGAAAGCCACATTGAGCTGCGCATTGAATCTGATAGACCCCCGACCTGATGCATTTCTTCCAGGCCGGAACACAGTCTATCAAGTGGGAATGTAGAGTGTAGTTGGCCTAGAAATAATCGTACGTCCAATAGGCACATGGTTAGCTCAAATCGTCTCGTAGATAGGCACTATTGAGTGAAAACGCACCTTAGAAAGCCGGGCAAGATCTTCGACGTGCAGAAACGAAAGGCATTCAAAGCATAATGATTCATGCTACGGAAAAACGAGCGCGTAAGTGCGCTAGGCAGTCAGGGTAAAGCTCGCATGATCAGGCAGAAAAATAACATACCTCTCGAAGCAATCGCGATAAAAGATCGTCTGAATCACCGCTAGCTGGATCGGCTGCCAGGAACGGCTTTGAAGGAGATCTCAGCACCCTCACATCAATTTCCCACAAGCATGCTTCAATGGCTTGCCATTCTGCTAAAGTTTGAGGAGCTTTACATGGCTGGTATTCAGTCTGAAACCAAGACAACTGAGGTCAGGAATTTAAGTGCACACAATCACGTCGACGTGCGTTGCTCATACAGTGAGCGTTTTACCTTGTGAGCGGAGCCATCGTCGCTGTTGCTAGCAGTGGGGGAGATGTCAGTATCCAAAGGTGCAGAGCTCTGCCGAATAATCCTTGCCTCCCCATTTGAATAATTGAATTTTCCCCGAATGGATTTGCGGATAGTCGAAAGCATACTGGCACTTCTGCGTGGTGTAATCCGTCCGAAGCTATACGAACTACCGGTTGGTGATGGACTCGTAGATCGGCGCGGTGGGACAACGTTGCTCCATTCTTGATAATCTTCATCATCTGGAGGCACAACGGGGTAGGACGCCAAAGCCAATAGGTCCGACGAATCGCTGGTGCTGGTCATCGAACGAATTTTTATATCATCTTCAGCCGTTTTGCATTGTAATAAGGGAGCCCTTCCAGCTCCAAAGTCCTCCAGGGTAATGGACGAGGAATCAATCTCCTCATCCTCTTCGCTTCCTTCGAGAACATCGGTGGCGTCTGGTGTGGTAGACGAATTGGAACCTTCAACGTCAGTCCACCCATCCGACGTAGAGCTGGATACCTTGCTCAACTTTGAAGCAATTCTTGACAGCGATGAACCTGTTGACAAGTGCGTCACACATCCAAGCGTCTTCAGTGCCTGGCTGGATTCGGCAATAACTTCCTTTTCCGCTGGTGAGAAACTTTCCATGAGTAACTGATTCGAGTGGGCAAAGAAAATTGCTGTTTGTAGACGCTGCAGGAGGCAAACCAGTCACAACGATTAATCCGTTAATAACGATAGCCAGCTAAAAACAAATGTGATAAGTTGGATCATACCATGGTGTTGAACAAATTCTCTGTGCTGGACGTGGAGTCTGACTGAATGGCATCCTCTGAACTCAGAGATAAAAAAACAATAATCAGAACCAGTGCAGCAAATGGTTTCCCAGTTCCCATCACTAAATGATAATAATTCTTACCCAGTAGCGGCAGCAGCTTTTGCTCCACTTCTTTCAGCTCTCCGATCACCCTGTCGAGACGCGAGTACGTCTGCGCTCTCTTGTCATCATCCTCTAGACGCAACGTCGGAAGTCGTTGAACAAGTGTCCACAGTGTTTTGCATTCCGTCGCCAAGACGTCCCTCGCATTAATCTGCTCCTGCAGCACAGAGTGCCGCCCCAGCCGATCCCGCAGCGGATCCAACACTGTGAACCGAACGGACTGCTCCAGTCGCTCCCCCACATCCCTCTCAATCCTCCTCGCTGCTTCTTTATACTCTCCACCAACGCAACGATCTGCATCCTCACTGCAAAACAATAACATCATAAATTAGTTTAAGGGGTTAAAAAAACTAAAACATCAAAACAAATCATCTTTGCCTGCAGGTGTCCGAAAAGACCTCCGCCACTGTAGCCATCGTGGTGGATGCCACCTACAACATCAACAATTGTCAAATAAAAAATGCTTAAAAATCCCACAAAACTATTCCTAAAATAACCTTAAATTGGTGCAAAAGCTGGCAAATTTCGGTCTCTAAAAGTCGTAAATTCCGGTCCTGTCGCGTGAAACTCCAGGCCGCCGCCTCGTACGGCGTCATGTCCTCCGGTTTGTCCTCCTGGAGCGCCGACAGGTCCGTCTCTTTGGCCCTCGGGGCCGCGTACCGCCCGATCGTCCGTCGCAGCCCTTGGAGCATATTTCGCGCCTACAAATCCTCCACTTCTCGGGTCTTTTCGGTGGAGTCTTCTCTCTAATTGACAGGGACGTTGCCCAGTAATAATAGCACTGGGAGCGCTGCGCTTTGGGCGTCCGAGACTGTCCCCTGATTCAGCGCCATCGCCTTCTCGCGTAACGGCTGGCAAATCGCAATCTGGACGAAAAAAGGCTCCTATTTTCAAGAAATCATACTGTTTTTAATTAGGTTTCTTAAACAAACGTACAAGTTGAAGTGCTTTGAAATAGTTTTAGCTGACGTTGACCCGTACGTGCATGGTGAGATGTCCACCTTGTGATGATCGAGGGATCCACAAGACCAATGAACCGCCTCCTGAACCTGGTAACCCCAATAGTCCAGGACGCCAACGATCCAGATACAACTGCTTGTCCTGCAACTCGGGGATCGTCGAGTCCCACGTCACTGTCGAGCCTGCAGCGACGTCCACCTCGGCGTACTTGTCACCACCGGAATGGACGACAACCGTCACGTCTTCCGTGTCGGTGCTCTCAAAAATGAGGTGCACGACACCGTCGCCAGACTTGGTCCACGTGCCGTAGCTGCCTTCGAACGCTTCGTCCACAGTGGTGAGACCGAGGGCGTCGTACAGCGTACCGTCGTCGATCTCACCCAGGTAAGCGGTGGGTCCGCAGATCGGCTGAACGAACTGAGACGCCATGTATGCGATACCTGTCGGGTCGATCGTTGACAGCACGACGAGACCCATGTTGGCCACCTTGAGCATGTACTCGTCCTCCGCCACATCTTCGCCGAGGTCGGTAGTTCCCGTCTCAATGAGCTGGTCGATGATCACTCCGAAGGTTTTCCGAAGTAAGTCTCGTGTCTCGAACGCTGCTTGTTCGGTCTTGTTGGCGAGGAGTTCTTTCATGCAGTTGCTGGTGACTGTAGGGATATCGTTCAGCACAATCGAGGACTTATACACTGTTACTCGAACGTCCGCAGCAGCGGCGTCCGGCGTATTGTTTCGAACGTCGTATACGGAAGTGACAACTCGATCTGTGAGCCGTTTGAGCTCGTAGCCACAGGTCGAGTTTGCGTCGATGAGATCCTGGAGTTCGTCAACTGTCGAGTCGGCAGTAGTGGAATTGAGCGCTCCTGTTCCTGTGAGTAAGTTTAATACATTTTCTCCTGTCGAGATGATTTCATCTCCATTGGTGATGGCCTGCTTCACAATTCCTTCGACGACTGTGAGCACGATGTCGGCGTACTTTGCTCCTGCAGGTACAGGATACCCAAGGCAAGCGCAAACAGCTACGGGAAGATCGATCAGCACAACGTCAGCTTGGTATGCAACTGCAAGCAACTCCTCGGTATCCCCTTGGGGTGCCGATGTCTGCTGGTACCGCAAGTAGAAGATAAGTGATCTCACTACAGAGACGATGTTCGATGCGCACGTGACGGCCCATTTCGCAGCTTTGTACGCAGCCAAAATCTCGCCAAAGACACCAGCTGAGGCCACATTGAGAGCCACAGCTACGACGGATCCGATTTTCGAGAGCACCTCGAGCGCACAGTCATCGTTTTGAGGAATGCACTCAAGGAGCACGAAACGGGATACGCAAGTGGGCACTGCGCAAGGCAATCAGAGTCTTCCTTGCCATAACCCAATGGACAAATGTTGTTGCTGTCAAATGACTCCGTTTTGCGATAGCACGCTGTGTCACTGGCATCTCCGATGGTGGGGCCCACCCAGTTGCGAATCGTAGTGCCGTACAAAGTGCCAGAACTCGAACTCACTTCGTCGGTGAGCGAGAGATCCCTAGCTGAAATTCTTGTCCAGATAGCCCCGAGTTGGTCGACCTCGCTCTCGGCTCGACCATAGAACCCGGCCAGTTGAAAGCCATCCGGGGCCGTCGCTGTCGCTTTGTCATCGGTTTGCGTTCCACCCGAAATTGACTTGCCGGCACTTGTGGTCAAGGCCAAATAGAAGACGCGGGTGTGGTCGTCTTTCTTACCCCAGTGAGCCTCCATCGACGTGATGTACTCACCGGCACCAAGCGTGAGCGTGCTATCGGTCCCGCCGGTACCGCCATGGTTCAGCGTCAACTCCGTCGGAGTAGCAATATTTAAGGTCACCGCATCGACACGCTTGTCCGAGCGGATCGTGATGGAGCTCACGGTTTGTGCGAACTTGACGGAGTTGATGTCGGAGAACGCGATGCCATGCGGGCCGCCATACACCTCGCTCAATTGGATGTCTTCATCGGACACTGTTGTTGCTGTACTTCCGGAGGCAGTTGTTGTCGCCACCGGCGCAATACTCGTCCAAACCACACCTAGCAGGTCGATCTCGTCGCCATCCCGACCAAAGAACCCGCCCAGTTGATACCCGTCGGGTGCGGTCACGGAGCCCTTCTCATCCGTTTCGGTCCCTCCGGAGATCGAATTACCGGCGCTTGTGCCAAAGCGGAGGAAGAAGATTCGGGTGTGGCCATCCTTTTGGCCCCAGTGAGCCTCCATGGAAGTGATGTACTCGTCCGCTGCGAGTGAGTGTGTACTCCGTTCCGCCGTCTCCACCGTGTGTGAACGTTGTCGCTGTTGGCGCCGAGACTTGCAATGTGAGACCATCAATACGATCACCAGCGCGGATGGTGAGTGAGCTGATGGTTTGACCGGAGGTAGCTGAGGGTTGATCCGAGAATTGATCTCCGTGTGGACCCCCGAAGGACTCGCTTAGCTGGACACCGCCGCTGGAAACAACTTGGTGTATAAGAATCGCGAAC